>JARHVA010009186.1:0-50000 GCA_037957365.1 Torreya grandis
GATACCAAGAAACACCTATCTATCAGCCTCAATATGAGCCCTATCATTCATTTCATGATGCCTATCAGCCTCAAGAGTATTAATATGAGCCTTATAATATGAAATAAAAGGTTTCATGGGTTATACACAAATATGTCATTGGTAAAATGTAGCTCTTTCTCATGTAGATGTAACTCATCTTTATCCACACAAGAATTCACTTCCATTAGAACTCACTAGTGTTTTCCTCTTTTCCAAACCCATTAATAAGACTTATCTTGCATAACAAACTAAATATCCAATTATTTTACCTCAAAATACATCTCATACTCCAGATCCTTCACCCCAAATCCATGAGCCTATTCATCAACGTTTCACTTCATTTTTTCTCAAAGAGGAACCTGTCTTGAGAGAAACAAGTAAAGAATAAAAAATTCAATTCATGGATGATAAAAATAATCTCATGAGTGATTTTGAGGAATAAATTACCATAGGGACTCCCCTTGGTGAAAAAAATTAAAAACCAATAGCTAATGTCTCTATGGTTTAAGGGATGTGTGTCCATGGAGAAACCCCTACATTTCACCCTCAATCTGATTTTTGAGTTCTATGTGCCACCTCCAGCAACTAGCTCATCTTGTTTTCACCTTATCACTATTTTCTTGATGGACCTATGGTATGGGAACCTAAGGAGGATCATTTTATTGACATAGAAAGTGATCTCTTTTTTGAAGAAAGTCTACCTCCTTGGCAGCCCTCATTGGGCTAGATCACATGATTTTCAAGATGCCTAGACTTGATATCACCATGAAGGAGAAGGAGATGAAAGATCTTGCAGCCCTTGAAGGAGATCTTACATCTGATCAAAAGGTTGTATATTATCATCTAAAACATGAATTTGAATGTGTTATAAAGGTGGATAAAACTTTTTAGTCATCTCTTAAGAAGTGCAGTCCTAGATGAGTTTTATGAGACCAAGGTAGAAGTAGATCTTGAAGATGGTTATAAGGAAGAAGATATATGGAATATTTTCAATTCCATATGGAAATAATTTGATAATTTGGTTGAATTTCTTCTTCTCCAAAATACTTCATAGCTAATGATAAATCCAATCTTGTTGATGAGTCTAATGAATATGAGATTGAGTGTGCAATCAAACATAAGAATGGAGATATTTTTATTGGTCAAGAATTAGCTATCATGAATCCACTTGATAATGTAATGAATATTGAAGAACACCATCTTAAGTAAATCATAAATAAAGAAGAGAAGATGGAAGAGGTAGTGGTTTTAGATGATATAAAAGGACAAGGATGATTGGCAACTGCAAATGGAGTTACTCCAAGAACTTGAAGAGCTTTGCCAAGTTGAGGACCAAGCATATGATAAGGTGAAAGAATAAGTTTCCATGGAAGATAATTATTAATATTGGATATATTTTTCAAATATCCTTGATGAGATAGAAGAGCTTGTAGCTGAGGAGAAGCCTAATATTTTTGAGAGCACCATGGAGGATAAGAAGGTATGCCTTGTTTAATCATCAATTGAGGTTATAATTGAGGATCCACATGACAAGGTTAAAGATGTTTGGATGTAAGAGGAATACTTTTACATTTTATACTTTTTTTAATATGGTCTACTTGAGAATATGATAATTGAAGTGCCAAAGGACAAGTCTAGTCCACAAAACATCCAATCCAAGAAGAAGCATGCTTTGCACTATGTTCCATCTCATGAAAAAGGTGATTCTCCAAACTTTCCCTTTGATCTAGGAGGAATGTATTATCATTATTAGTTGTAAATAATAGGTTTCTCTCTACTTTCCCTAAGTGTTTAGAGCACATGTGTGTGTCTTGTTGTTTATGTCTTTTGCTTTGTATGGTAGAGGTAGTCACTAGTGCCTTATCTTGATCAGAGGTTTGTGGTCAATGGTCAAAAATTTATTTTTTGTATCAGTACTTAGATGACTCCTAAGCCTAATTTACTAATAAGGCTACTAGTCTAGTTAATATAATAGGCATATTTCCCCTATGAGTCACTAATTTGTTGAATAAATTTAACTTTTAAGTTAAATTAGGGCACCCCTAGTAAAACCCTTTAATTTTTAGGTCTATAAGGGGGTATAATATATAAAAATGGGGTGTTTTATAAGTTAATTAATGTCAAATAATGTTATATTAGCTTTGGTCAATTAGATTTTATGTCCTTATATCATTTTTGGGTCATTTGAGGGGTCAAAGAGGTGCATTTAATGTTTTGTATAGGTTTCTTGGGAAATGTTAAAGTGTAAAAATGTGATTTCATGCCCCATGTGTCATTAAAAGTAATAGATAATTGACACTACTAAAAATATAGTAGGTTATTTAGAGAAAAGGTAGTTTTCTTGGTAAAAAAGGAGAAAATGGCACTTTTATAGCCTCCTTGGGAAGTGTGCCATTTTGAAAATGTTTAAATATGACTCTTTATATTCCACAAGCTCAATAAAATGTTTTTTTATCTTTATAGGTCATTTATTTCTCAAAACCATTTTTATCTCTTTTCACCTTTCTTGGCAAGTAAAAGTAACTTGTAGGTTTGTACTTGGTATGGCCATCACAAGGGGTTTTAGAAAAATGATAATATGGTTATATTATAAAATTATTTATATTTAATTTTATGTTTTTCTATAGAGGAATGGTGTCATGAGGTTTATGAACTATCCCTAAGAAGTTGACTATACAAATTTGCCTATCAATATGTGTACCCTTCAAGTTTTGCCTTAATTTAGAGAAGTCTATACAATTTGGCTACTCATATTGCTTTTATGGGATTTTATCTCTCTTATTATATGTTTAAAATTATTATTTTCATGTTTAAAAGTGATTTTAAAAGACAATAAGATTAGTTTGCAAGATAATACACTTTTTTATGTTATAGATAGTCTTGCACCATTTTTAGGATCTTCATGTTGTAACCATGGCTCCAAGGAGTTGGGATAATTTCCTCCTTATGTTTCCAATGTTATTTAATATCATTGTATTCTTAAATATATTCTCCAAAGTATACCGTATGAGATTTCATTCACAAAGATCATGTAGTTTGTTCATCCTATGACTGTTACACACAGTCAATCTTGGAAAATCACATATTTGAAACATGTATGACATGTCCACAAAGGTTTTTTTCAGGTTTTTATGTCTAATTATATCCTTTAACAACATAAAATGATAATCAAGTCTCCAAATGGTGTAGGAAAAATGTAATGATAGTCATATGCAAGATTTTATGTTAAACAACCATGAATATGCACCTATAGGTGTCATAAAACTCAAATCCACATTATAGAGAGGGTGTTGAAAATTATTTAAATTGTTTTAGAATCTAAGTGATGCATTTTTATGTGTGAATATAGGTTTAGAATCCATTAAATGCACTAATTTCTTGCTGTCTACCTACATAAAATTTAGAATAAACACCTATTGGTGGTGCTAACAGAGCATAGAGGTACCTTTTTAGGTGTGGAATAAAATTATGAATCCTTATTTTGGATATTTATATGATAATGGTATAATAACATACATGGTAAAATTTCTATGCAAAGTAGAGGGTTTTCTTTTAAATATTGATGACCGAGATTTAAGGATTCTTTCCCTAAAAGCATAAAATAGAGCCCCTAAGTGTATTTTGAATTTTATGCAACAAGGATAGGAGGGATTTTAAATGATACTAATAATATTACCTTATATCTCCTATAAATTAAAAATAAATCTCAAAATATTGGCAGAGAATGGTCTATAGAGGATAGTTGTTTGGAGCTCCAAAAATGTACTTTGATACATTGAACTCGATCAGTGTCATCTATAAGTTTTAACCTAAAAGTGACCCTATTCCTTGAAAGTGATAATCCCAAGAATATTATATTATTTTATTAAAATTACCAAGTATTAAAAGGAAATTATTTATTTGAAGGAGGTCTAAGGTTAAACATCATAGTCATGCATCCCTTTATAGGATTAAAATGACTTAGAAAAGGCCACCTATAGCCAATTGTGGGTAGACAATATATTAAGCATGATATGTAAGTAATGGTGTATAGGAATTTTTTCATGAAAAACGGAATTAAATGGTACCAATATACCTATTTATTTTTCAATATTTGTCAATATACGTCTAGATACAAGACATGACTTCATCATACACCTACAGGTACCCAAGAGAGCAAAGGAATACAACCAACTACAATTGTAGATAGACTTTGAAATGAAGCATGGAATATAAATGTAATATCACATTATATTAAGATGTAAAATGGATAAAATAAATAATAAATCACCATAAATACTTAAATAAGTGTTAAAAAAATGTTTTAAAGACTTAATTCAAACATCAACACCTACAACAGTGACAGTTTCAACAAAAAACACAATCAACTTAGTCAACTCTAGGCATAAAGCAAAAGGGATTTTTTTTGATGAGTTCTAAGAAAAAAATGTAAAAATGAATTAAATTATCCATAAATAGTTATTTATAACTTGTTTTCAAGATTGGAACATAAAGGAAATACACAAGTGGCATCCTTAAGGGGAGGAAATGGAGAATACAGTCAGTCATACAAAACACAATCTTAAGGATTCATGTATAAAAGAAGCATATTAGGAGGTTGGAGTGTTTTGTAAAATTATAATAAAATTATTAATGAATAAAATTATCTAAAAACACTCTCACAAAATAATATCCATAAAATAAACATCCCTAACCATGCATCATACAATCCACTAAGGAACTTTGTATACAACCTATCTTTTCTGCAAGTCTATCATGGTTTATGAAGTATTTGAGTGATCAGATCATAAAATAAAGGGATAAAAAATTTGAAATATCATGATTATTATTTGAGGAGTCTCATTATTTTTTTTTCACAGATAAGGCAATTACACCCTATTTTGTCTCAGATAGGGGGTACTTCTCTTTGAGCACAAATTGGCAATTTTGATGGGCAAGGTAAGAGTATGAGGTTAGAAGCCAAAGAGGAATTGAAAAATGATATTAAAATATTATAGACACATAATTAATCATGGAAAACATTCCAAATAATGATGTATGTCAAAAATAAGGTCCAAATTCCATAATTTATAGATAGGGTACTTAAGCAAGGTGCAGGCCTAATTCAAATGAGAAGTCACCATCAATTATAGACATAAGTGAGATTTAAAACTCATATAAACATTTTTATGTGGTGGATAAAGATTTGTTTGAACCATCATAAGGTAAATAAAAACATGAAAGGCTATTTTGAGCTTCAAAGTTGAAATAGGCCTCCTAGACATAACTAGGCCTAGAGGTCAAATGGAGGGTCAATTCTACTTGTGATGTAAGATGAACGTCAATATAGATTGGGATATGTTTGTAATTAAACTAAGAGGCTTTTAGGCTATTGATATGCAGGTAAATCCATTAAAGGCTAGTTTGAGCTTAGGTTGCACTTAGGCCTAAAGGGCAAAGTTTAGGTCTAAGGTCCAAATGGAAAGTCAAATCCATTTTTATCATAAAGTGAGACTTATACCCTATTAAAACATGTTTATGAGGTTATTTCAGATATTTATAAGCTCTTATAATTAATGATAATTTCAAAGGGAACTTTTTTGAACTCAAAATGAACTTAAGCTTACAAGAAATGGAAGAAAGGATTTGAATGAGCAACTTTGAATGCTCATATATACTCTAAGGATTTGAATGGGAGTATAAGGAATTTGGAGATGTTATCAGGGTCCTTGAAAACTAATTTAGTGGAATTTTTTGGAAACTTGGGTGTCCAAACTTTATAAACAATCCTTAAGACCAAAAATAGGTGTAAAACCCTTGAAAACACTTACCAAGGACCAATTTTGAGAAATGGAGTTAGATAGAAGATAAAATGGAATATTTTGTCCAAAATTATTATTAGAGGTTGTAGATGACTCCATCATGCTACTTCACACTAAGATGAGTTGTATGGAATTGTATGGATGGGATGAAATATAGGATTTTTTACCAATTTTTGTGTTTTATAGGTTCTAGAAGGATTCAAGAGATGAAAACAACTTTGGGTGAAATATTAAGACTTAAGATAACTCCCCATATTCATTTAATGCAATGAAATAACTTATATATGCCCCAAATAGGTGATTCAACTCAGCTAGCCAAATCTAGCATATTGGGCAAGCTAGTGAAGAAGATGGTAAACTTCAAGTGGGGTGATTTTAAAGTGTGTATGATGCTTATAGGGACATATAGAGACTTGAAACTTATCATTATCTCCATACCATATATTTTCATTGAAAAATGATTCTAATTTTGAAACCAAGTGTGCAAGGTACATGGAAGGGCAATTTTTTGGACAATAGATGATGATGGCTCACTTTTAGAGGTTTCCAAATGAACATGCATATAAGTAATACATGAAAAGGCATGTATGATGTACCTACCCTACATTAAAATCATCAATAATAGTCCTCATTAATTATGGGACGTTCAAATAGGCCCAATCATGAAGGTAGTTTTTCTATGCAAAAGGAGGAGTTTTATGCCACTTTGCATAACTTTGATGACTTGAATTGACATTTGTACTTAATGACATTACATGTTCCATCTAATATCCTCTTAAAATTTAGAAGTAAATCCTTTTTATAATTACTTAATAATTATGGTGAATTCTTGCTCATTTGTATACCTTTTGATCAATAAAATTACAAAGTGTTACCTCTTACATGACTGTTCACAGTGTGCTTTACTTGAATGTTGAATTTAATTAGTGAAAACTATGGATTATTTAGCATTGTGTCTCATTATTTCACATATTTACAACTTCTTCTTGTATGGAATGTGAAGTGTTCCAATTTATGCCCATGATTAAGTGAGTTTATATTTTCATTAGTGCCATTCAAGGCCTCTTGTCTAGTCCTCCTAGCCTAAGACATTCTTCCATAACCTCATAATGTAACATTGATGCAAGAAGACATATATTAGAGAGTGTATGTTTAGTTATCCTTGATTTAAAGTATAATATGCATATGGTTGGATGCCATCAATCTATTTGGTGTATTACCTTATATTAGTTTACTTTCAGTTATCCTTCTCATTTTCATCCCCCAAAAGTTAGTAGTAGTTGCAATCCTAAGTGGTACATCAAGGGAAATAGCCCTATATAGAGACTCACCTCATTCCTTGGGCTGCCCAAAATCCTATAGTTTATTCCATTGTTCCACTTGGATGAGGAGATCTTTGCATCTCCTCAAAGGGTGCAAATCCAAGTAATAACACTTAGTTGATCTTAAATTTAATTATGGGCATCTAAATGTTGCTGAAATCTCCTTGGGATAATTATTTGTCCATGAAATATCAAAGGTACCAATGCCTATTTAATGAATTATTTTGTCTTTTATGTCTTTAGTTGCCTTGTTGGTGTGGGATATTTATTATTCTATTTACTTATTAAATGGATCATCCCTACACATTTAGCTTCAACTTATGTAGGTGATCTTTTAGTAGACTGAGCAAACAAGAATTATGAAACAATAATGACCCTGCTTGTATTAAAAAATATGCAATAAGAGGATGTACAATAATTTCATGATGTATTACACTACCTTTCTTACCAATTATCTACTCTATTACAATATCCTAGTGAAGAGGAATATAAAGTAGTAGGGGGAGTTAAATCATAAGATAACTCATTATGGGACTAAGTGTAACTCACTATAGAACCCATAAGATAAATCACAATGGTACTCAGTTGATCTCTAGGTGGAAATCACCCTCTCACCCACTTGACCTCTTATCACACCTAAGTAAGTTGAAGATAAATTTGTAGTTGAATATTGGTGTGCAGATCTTTAATGAGGGTTACCTCAAGTATTTGGGTAACCCCAACTTAGTGTATGTAGTAACCACCCATGAGGATGACTTAGCATGCCTGAGTTCTCATGCCAAGCTAATCAAACCCTCTATGGAAGCTCAAATACATGCTTATTGATATCATGGCCTTCATATGACTCTTATGGCCTATGTAGTATCTCTCTTGGCATTTTGGTTTACATAATCTATCTTTCACCAGCTCATAGTCTTGTTATAGATTCAATCTATGTAGAAAATTGGTTTACCACCATCATAGCCTAGTCATCAATTCCCACTATCATCATACTCCTTTGCCAATTTTTATATACTATTGGAATTGAATATTATCCATGACCTATATAGACTTGTATCACCATTCTATTACAAACCTCTAAGAGGCATTTTTCAAGCATTTTGAGAGACATAGATTTCATGGTACACTTTGGCTAGGCATGGAGGTGCCATATACCAGACATAACAATATACATAAGGATTATTATGTTTCTTAATAGCCTAAAAACATTCCAAATTATCCTTATGGTCACTACCACATTAAAATTGGGAAATTACTCTTATTTTCTAGTTTGATTTATTAACATTTAAAAATTTATCATTTTATGTTATTTTTTTAAATACAAGTCAATTTGGGGAAATTGTATTAAGAGTGAATTAAATGGTTTTTAGTCTTTGTATTTTCACCTACCAAAGATGAAGGGTGAGGCTTGGGTTGGTAGGAGGCCAATTCCCCCTCATAATCTAAACCATTGAATTTGTGGCTTCATGTTAATTCCAACAAGTGGTTACATGAAATGCTTGGTGTTTAAACCCTTCATGAATTTAAATTTTTTGTGAAAATTTAATTAAATAGGCAATTACTGATGAGAAATGTATTTTTATATAAATTTTGATTGGTAATTCAAAATTGAGTGACACTTTTTCTGAAAGTGCATATTTTTCCATTATCTTTCCATTTTTATACTTTATTTTGTAAAATGCACTAAAGTTATAAAGTGCCATATTAAGGGAGGGTTACTTATACTATGGGCCCTATTAATTTATAAATTATACTTCATGCAATAATGGATCATACATGGATACATTTTTGGATATGTATAACATCCCCAATATGAGCATGCATTATACCTCATACTCTAGCACTGATTTCTCCCTTTGATGCATTCTTGACTATGCCTAACATCTCATTCATGAGCATGCTTTAGGGGTTCACTACAAAGTATTTTGTATTTTATTGAACTTCTTTGGTGTATTCTCTTGGTCATGACTACTCCATTTGAGAGAATCTAGAGGAAAAAGGTTGAGTCTACACCAGTGGTCCTTCTATGAAAGACTAATTATGCTTCATGGTGGGTGTACATGGAATGCTCACTCAAGGAATGGAAATTTATTCCATTATTATATGGATAAATTCATACTCCTATTAACCAAAGTAAATATGATGATGAGGACAAATCTTGTGACTATGTCTATGGTCACTTATTGTTTCATGTTTCATAGGATCTACACCACCATATAGAGTACATAGAGTGCCCTTCCATTATTTGGAGCACTTTTAAGAGTCTTTTCTAGGATCCTACTATGTTTTATGTCACATTTCTTCCTCCTCTTCATATTTTATCTTATAAAAATATTTTACTCTCTCCTCCTAATTCTATTTTTGGTGATTATACATCCATAGTGGATAGTATTCTTCCTTCTATTGAGCACCCACTATAGGATGAGAATATGCCAGACCTTAGTTATCTCATTGTAGATTCTACATCCATTCTTATATAGATTATTTCTCTTTTAGAACCTTCATAGAATTAAATTTTGAAGTAATTTACTAATTTTAGTGAGAGTATACATGCTGAGAGTATCAATGACTCATATGTTCCTATGGACAATCATCTTGAAGATCTGAGTGATTCATTTAAAGACCAGTCTTCAATTTTGATAGTTGTTGAGTCTTGCTCTCCTCTTCCCATGGACATTCTTTCAGTGAATGTTCCATGTCTATATTATTCTATAGTTTTTATCTCCCCTTCATTGTATGCTTCTTATTTTACATATTAAATAGTTAGTATTTTGATATCTGATCAGACTTTGGCACATTTGATCATCAATAAAGATTTGAGCATTTTCCAGATATCTACATCATGATTCCTATCTAAATTATACTTGAATGGAAATTAAATAGCTTGATAACTCATGGTTTATTTATTTCAAAAGGAAGAGACAACATTTATTATAGAGTGACTTAATACAACATTCACCATGTGACATTCTATTCATACCTTCTCTCTCTTCTTTATGGAGGCACACATCCTTAATATTTTGTAATATATTGGGATCATCACTATGTAATTAGTTACCTAATTAAGCCTCATTATCAAGACCTATTTTTTTAGCCCACATAAGCTATGATTAAGGGGTGGTGTTGGAGTGGGGATTTCTATTCCTTACTTTTTTGTCTCTCTTTTGTGGGGGAGTTTTTTCCCACTAGGTTTTCTCCTTTTACTCTACGTATTGAGAGTTGCATTATACATGGGTAATTTTGACCATTTTTTACAACAAGTAAAAATGAGTTAACCCCCTATGGTCAAAATAATGATATAGGATTCTATTATCATTTTATAGGGTGTGTTATAGTTCATTTGATGTCATATTAGCCTTGACCATGGTCTAATTAAGTCATTATGTCATTTAGGGGTCACAAATGAAGTGGTATGATTTTTAAGGTGTCCATGTGTTCTAATATTACTTAAAACATACAATGTGCTATATTAATTATTAGAAATATTAGGACTAACTAAACCTTGTAGGTTCTTAACTAAAAGTTGAGAAAGTAAGTGGAAAAGAAGTTTCAAAGGTTATTCAACCCATGAGGAGAGTGGCACATGGGAAGATATTTTGGGATGCATTTTAAACTTCCTTAGACTCATTTATATTAATTACATGATTTTTAAGTGCCAAAAATGGGTTAAAACTACTCTACCTTTCCATCACTCCACTATGCATGAAAAACTAGTCAGCAGCTCTTTAGATAGTATGACTAATAAGAGGAATTCTAGGTCAAATTATCTTGGTGGTGGATGGTAAAATTTGTTAGATTAATTTTCATGTTTGGATTCCAAATATTGTTTTATTATAATTTATGAACCATTCTTAACAAGTTGACTATCCATTTTTTCTTGTTGTTTCCCATCCCCTATAGGTTTTGCTCTTCTTTGAGCTATTTTGTACAACTCAATTGATGAATTTTATTATAGAGGATTTTGAGTTAATTATATCATGTTTTAAATTATTGGTTTCATCATTGTGATTGACTTTATGGGTCAGACAACTCATATTTCAAGAAGGTGTTACTAATGATGTTATAGTCAGTTTTCACTAATTGTAGAAGGTTTGTTTATCTATAGTGGTTTTAATGCAATGTGCAGTATTTTGTCTCTACCTATAATGTAAAATTTAATCCATTTAATTTAAATAATAGTATTAAAATCAAGCATGATGGATTTGGAGGCATAATTCAAAACCCATGGTTATTTTCCTGAATGATTCCATATACAGTCAACTCGATCATGGAGTTTTGAGATCTAAGTATGGTTATGAGGATGTGTTGATTTTTTTGAAGTTTTTAGATACATTATTGGAAAATGAGGTTGTAAATTAATCATCCAAATTGAATATAAGGTACTATTACTATCATATGCAACACACATACACAATCAATCCATTAATGTGCACCTATAAGTGCTTGAAAGAGGATAATTACATTAAAACAAAGAACATAGATTATGTGAAGACCTTAAATGGTATAAATATAAATTTTAAGGTGTTGAGATAGTCTAAAACTTGTTTAATACCCATTCACCCTATACATGGTTCATGTTCCTACTCACTCCCTTGTCTGTAACATCAAAGCATATCTACATGTGCCTCACAAATTCCAATCACATTGAATGGGGTATTTGAGTTGAATGAGTTTCCCCATAGTTGAAAGGTTCCAATTGAAGGTTTATATAAGGTATAAATTTAATTTAATACTCTTATACCATACAAATTGTTAACTTTCTCACATTTACTACTTGCACATGGAAATGTCCACCTACAGGTGGCCCTACAAAGAATTAGAAGTGTCACTAAAAGGTATTGTCATATGATTTAAGACCATCATTGAGGTCATAATATGTTTAAGAGACATTTAAAACATATTTGAACCAATATATTATCAGGTATGTTCTTGAAATTCACCCCAAGTGAAGGAGTATGAATTCAGGGACAATTTCCCTAAAACATCAAAATAGAAATCTAGAAACTTTTAGTGTCTATATATAACAATGTTTCATAAATTTTTGATCAATAAAAATGATCATAAATTGTATCCATATCCTAGGGTAAGATCCTTTCA
The DNA here is from genome assembly GCA_037957365.1 of Torreya grandis. NCBI lineage: Eukaryota > Viridiplantae > Streptophyta > Pinopsida > Cupressales > Taxaceae > Torreya > Torreya grandis. The sequence goes on from JARHVA010009186.1 coordinate 12,242, forward strand.
AAAATTAATGAATGTGTGACTATAGGAGAGTAGTGTTTGAAGGCCTCCAACATTGAGATTTGTTCATTGCAGTCTCTCAACGATGTCTACAGGATTTGAGCTTTAAATCGACCCCTACAACCAAATTTATTATATAAAATCATGTATTAATATTAATTGGTATTTTTGAGTTTAAAATAAAACAAATGTCATAAAAAAATAGTTGAGATAAAAATTATGGGTTTACACCATCACCTAAAGGTGCCTTTCCATAAGAATATCCACCTATAGTTTGCCTACAAGTGACTCATATGTTCATGAAGTAAATACTTATAAGATGTTAGCCTGTAGACATAATATTGATAATATGAAAGTGCTTACAAAACCTATAAAAGTATCTAAAATTTATGTGTCACTAATTTCAAGATTGGTACTTACTTATAGAACCCTTGTTACTCTAAAATAGTCAATTGTAGCTGACTATAGGAAAAAATGAGCAATAATATGATGTTATGGGGGATAACATAGTATGAATATGATGTAGATAGGTATAAATAGTTAAAAAATTGCTTTGCTGACTTGAATTAAGTATTTTTATAGTTATATAATGCATAAAACATGTAAATGCACTTATAGGTAGGCCTTTTTTGAAGTAAAACATAGTCAACCTATCAGTCAGGCCTAGTGGAACAAGGACATGGTTTGAGGGTGAAACATTAGTTGATAGAAAGTGTGTGAGCATATAAAAACCTAAAAACTGATTTTAAACACTTAAAAATACTCCCACAACATGTAAAAAATGTAGAGAAAGGGTTTTAATAATGAAACACACCATTCATATTTAGGCCCCTACACGTAGTCAACTTTTCACAGTCTACCTTGGAGATTTTATGAGGTTTAAATGAGTTATCCATATGATAAATTTATAAAATATTATATAGATCATATCCATCACATGTAACATATTCTCAAACAATAAATTTTTATGAGATAATAGAATAAGTACCCTTTATTTTATTTTAGATAGAGGGTACTCCCTTAGGATGCAAACCTATAGGCTTTGAATAAAAAAGATGATAAAGTGTGTTAGAGACTATTTGAAACTTGCATGGAGGTGTGGATAGATTTTATAGACATATAAAAATATGGAAAAATATACATATATTCTTAAAACACAACATAGTGGTCTAGGCTCACATGGGTATAGACAAACCTATTATGTCTAGTTTAGGCCTAAAGCCCAAGTGGGGGAGTCAATATAATTCATACCATTGGATGGGAATTATAACTCATTAGAACATGTTTATATATATTTATAAGGTGTTTTAAAACTTATATTATATATAAGAGTCCATGAGAAAGCTAGTTCTAGCTTAAGACCAACTCAAGCCTATGCAAAATAGAGAGCAAATCTCAAGTAAGAATGTTTGAATGCTTACACCTACTTGGAGGTTGTGCATGGGAATATAAGGAGTTGATGGATGATGGAGAAGGCCTTGAAAAATTATTTCGTGAAATTTCTTGAGGGATTGAATGTTAGATCTTCATGAATAATCTTAAGAGGGAAAATGGCCTAAAACCCTCTCAAACCCTTTCTAAAGGACATTTGTTGAGGGATTGAATGTTAGATCTTCATGAATAATCCTTAGAGGGAAAAATGGCCTAAAACCCTCTCAAACCCTTTCCAAAGACCCAATTTGGAATATTAAGTTGGAAATTCATCCAAATGGCATGGATTGGCTTTGGAGATGATTTGATGTTACATATGACTCTCTAAGACTCCTCCCTATCCACCTGAGTTGCATCCTACCCATATTGATACAGTAGAAAAGGGATTTTTCTTAACTATTTTTGGTGTTATGTAGGTACATAATGTTATAAGAGATTAAATTCACATTAGGATAAATATTTGGAATTGAGATATCCCCTCATTTCCACTTCTTGTAGCATAATATCTCACAAGTGCTTTTGTAAGTACCTCCATTTTAGCTAGTCAAAACTACCATAGTAAATAAACTAGTGAGAGAGTGAAAAATGCAAGTGTGAATATTTTTAAAGACCACCTAAGAAATCTAAGGTAATAATGTGTCCTAAAATTTTTCATAAACTCACTTATATGGATTAGATTGGAAAACTAAAGGCAACCTTGGTGTCAAGTATGCAAGGTGAATGAAAGAAGGGTTATTTAAACTACAAGTAGTGATAACTCATATGCAAAATAATTTTGATCATTATGGATGTAAAAAATGCATGGTGGAGAATGTATACAACAAATATCCATTATTTAAATCATAACATCTATCCCTAGTTATTTGTGGGATGTTTTAAAAGAGCCAAATGATGAAGGCAGTTTTCTGAGTAATTAAGAGGGGTCCTACACCACATTTCAAGATTTTCATAACTTTGAGGGATATTTGTCCTATGAGACCTTTCATGGTATATTTAATAATTCATTATATTGTATGTGTAGCTCATCTTATTTATTTTACAAGTGTTATTATGACTCTTGTACTTCTCTCTTCTCACTTCTCTCTCTAATTCTATAAGTAGTAGCCATTTTAGCTCTTGTGATATATACCATACCATATATGGAAAATACCTACTAGAATGACATTGTATTTTGAATTTAAATAATTAATAAAAACCTAGTTTTTAGTTCATGAACATTTGTCTAAGTGTTTAAAGTCATGTATGGTGAAGTTAGTGATAATCTTCTATCCTTGCTTCACTTATCCTCTCATGTTAATGCACGAGTTCTTATTATAACATGTCATATAGAGTGTAGATAGTTTGTTAGAATAATTTAAAGTGTATAATTATCCTTATAATTTGTAATATACCCTCTGGTTCACTTACTTTGTGTTATTTCATGCACATAACCTCTATGTTGAAGCACTTATGTTAAAATCTTCTAAGACTTAAAATCTAGTTTGTATACCTTGTTTCTTAGTGAAAAAAGTATTATGGTCAAGGGTAAATCATATTGGTTTATAAATAACTTAGATTAGTTTCATTTCATGAAAAATTCTATCCATTTTAGCACAATCAAATAGTTAGTTAGGTGATAAGCATTTCAAGGTATATTTAGGGAGTTAGCCCTTAAACCTATAGGTCTAATTCTACCTATAGGTAAACCCATATACCTATAAGTATTACCTTGTTTCCCAAATATGGAAGAGTATTGAACACCCTATTTTAGGGTCAAATATTTGGTGATAATAGTTTTATAATTCTTGGTGGGACCCATTATCTTTAAGACATCTTATCAAGGTGAATGTTGGTCTTGACAACATCAGCTATAAATTGATGTGTTACTCAGCATTTGGAGACTCCATTTAAGGTAAAATATAGTTCAAGGCCATTATTTTTTCATAAAATTTATCTCATGATTCATGGTTCTTACTTTATCATCATATATTTTAGTGTTCAATCCTATCAATCCACCTATTCAGACTAAACTTCCTCTTGAATTTTAATACCCTCATTCCTAATCTATATTTTGAGGAGAAAGAAAAATTTTCTTGCCAAAGAAGTGAAGAGATTGAAGAAATTAAAGATATTGAAGAATACATGGATAAGAAACATGACTTATATAAATTTAATACTAAAAATACAATTCATCTTTAAAAATATGATGTCATTCCCCCTAATGCCATAAAGAGTATGCCTACTTTCAATGGTGAAAGTCATATTACACCTAGTGAACACATCAAGGATATATCTAACTTTTTTATTTTCCAAAATGTCAATTAAGAGAATATTTTCATTAGACTCCTTAGCATATCCCTTAGATGGAAATATATTGATTGGTATAGGACTTTTCCTGGTGGATGCATCACATCATGGGATGAATTTGGAGTGTTTTTGACTTCAAGGTTTGAAGATGAAAGTGATCATACCTCTCTAATACATCAGCGCAATGTGATCAAAATAGGCCCAAATGAAATAACACATGACTTAAATGAGATATTTCAAAATAATTGGTATAGATTACCTCCTCCCATGAGACCACCTGGTAGTTTTGTGTTCCCTACCTACTTGAGAGCCATTGGTACTAATATTGCTATCATGCTTCAATCCATGGGTGGTTTCACTCTTCTCAATGCATATGAACTTACCATTAGAGTTTAGAATGGCCTCATTAAAGTAAGAAAGTTTCATCCTAATATTTATATGACATTTCTACTGAATAATTTTCTAATAATTTAAATATTTCTAAAATTCCTAATGCTAATGAAAAGCCTAGGATTGCTTCTAAGAAGGCAGAAGATGATATTGATTGGAAAGCAAGATTCATAGACTTAGAGGCTCAAACTAGGTAAAAAGGTGCCTATCAAAAAACATACCCATATAAATATAAATATGGCCAAAAATATGGAAGAGGAAGAGGTAAAGCATAACCTAACTTCAATAGGCCTACCAATGTGTGCAATCCCAACTCCACCACCAATGTAAGAGAGATGGTACCAATGCATAAAATATTGGTGCAAGGGGAATATTAGAAAAATGGAAATTTATATATGATAATTAAGGTGGAGAGAAAGTTATATTTGTTCAAGGAGGAGTCACTCCTTTCCCATTAGCTAAATATGAGGTCATGATGCAAGCAAATGAGGATTGGCAGCCTCAAGGAGAAAGTTTCACGAGATTCTTGGTGGAAGACACTTTTGTGCTCAATAAATGAGATTATATTATAGATAATATAAGGGATAAGAGGAATGTTATAGGAGGTGACAATATAGTTCCTAAAATTTCATATAATCTTCCTCCAAGGCAACAAAATATGGATAAAAGAGTGGTATTTCCAAACACACCTACACCTCCAAGTTAAAATGTGGTAAGGTTTTCTCAAGGTGTATCAATTATTCAAGTTATAACAAATCCTTTTCATAAAAATAATCAATATAAATTGATTACTACTACCTTAAACATAGTGGGTTCTTTGAAAAGTGATAAAGCATCTATCTCTTTCTGGGATGTCATTCACATACCTAGCCAAAAGGAGCTATTAGAAAAGTAGTTGTCCACTATCCCTACTAGTAATTCACCTTAAAGTTAAATTTATGGTCATGTTTCTCTCAAAAATTCCCATAATACCATTATTTAACAATATACCAAAGTTAAGTAACCTCCACCTTTCTACCTCACTCTCATTGTGGGTGACAAGTTGGTACATAATTGCAAAGTTGATGATGGAGCCTCTACTTCAGTCATGCCCAAGGTTGTAGCTGATCAGTTGGGCCTAAAATATGAGACTCGTATCAAAATAGTGATCCAGATAGATTTTACACATAATAAGACAATATGTCTAATAAAAAACATGAAAATTTTCCTCCATGACTATTCTAACTTTGATATCCTCTAAGACATTATTGTGGTAGACCTCCCTACTCACTTTGCAATTTTTATTTAAAGGGAATTTACATCCAAGATAGGTGGATATATCTAAACTAAATTGTCCTTCTTTTAATTTAGGACAAGGTATGAAACCAAGGTGAGTATAAGATCTCAACCTCTTTCAAGGTTTTATATTGAGCCTTACATTAAAACAAGTTCTAACTTGAATTGTGTGATTAATGAGGTGGAGTCTAATATGGATGATGGTCTTTATAAAATTGAGGAAAGTTTTGAATTTTTCCTTGATGAATATGGTTTATATGATTATGAACATGATATTTATTCATAATTTGAGAAAATTGGCCTTGTCACCATATATCATACATGAGGAGCCATTTGAAAGAGCTGAGGTAAATGTCAAACATTCTCTCTCACAAGATTTTAAAAGTAACTACATGATTTATGAGTATGATGATAATATGTTGATGAATCTAATTGTTCACCATAGTGGGAAGAGTGATGTCTTTATTTCTGATATTGATTAAGTTTCCCTTGATGATGACACTCATTAAGGAGAGGATGATGACTTATGGCTAAGATTCAATGTCATACACAAGAGCTTGACCAGTTAAGTAATGTTCCTTCTCCCCCTAAGAAATGTATATCTAATGTGTTTTTTGATAATAATAATGAGAAATCTCTTGAGTTTTATTTCAAACATGAAAGTAATAGTCATGTTGTTTAAGAAGATGGACATTAATTTTGATGAAAAGCTTTAGGATACTTTCTTGTTTTTATTCCCCTTGTATAGAATTGTAGTTTAGTGATGATTACTTTTGAATTTTTAGAATATTAAATATATAGGACCATGATACACTAGTTTAAAATTAACTTTACACTAACAACATACCATACAATAACATTCAATAAATTATATCATTCATTGTTCATGTGCTCTCTTCAACCTCCATGGTACTCTCACAAGTTATCAATACCAAGGTGACCTTTACATGGGAAATAAATACATAATTATGATTTTAATAACTTCAAGATTACATTTTTTATTATAAAACTCTTTTATAACCTTGTTTATGCCACTAATTCAATCTCTCTGCTTACCTTCTTCACACAAGCTCCTTTCTAGTCTTAAGCCCCTAATATCCCTATTTAGGGGTAAACCTCCTTGGTTTGGAATGTTTACAGACTTCCAAAACAAATTGATACCATTTAATATGACCCATTTGGTTTTAATCCATTTGATCATACTCCACATGCATGCTCTGTTTCCTTACTACCCCAATCCTCAATTAGGCTTACTTTAGCCCTGTCACAACACCACTCTCTAAAAATCCATACATAAGGGTCTGTATCATTTTGAAAGTTATTTATTCTCTTATATCACAAAAAATATATATATCAAAAAACTTTTTGAATTTTCAAGAGTTAAATCTCCCTCTATGATCAAAACCCTAAAAACTAGGGTTTTAGGTGACTATGCAGGCTAAGACTATATATAATTACCTATAATGAGCGACACGTAGTTTCAAATAAAAATAATATTTATATTATGTCTATTTATTACCTTTAAAACTTTTTATTTTAATAATATAACTCTCAAAATACTTATATCATTTACAATAAGAAAAACTCAGTCATTCATCACTATATTCCACCACCTAAGAACATGGTAAGGTAGGGTTTCTAGATTTTATAAATTAAAAGGATTATATAACCCACTATATATTTTCCAACACATTCTATAACCACTATAAACTCATCTCAATCGCTTTTTAAATCTAATACAAGACTCAATGTATATAACATAGTGTACAAAATACTGTGTGTTAAGCCTACAGACTCTCAATGAGTAAAATTATGATCAAGATGAAACTCACTTACACTTTTCTAATGTAAATTACAATAGGATTTATCTTAAATATTAATATATGTTCCATTTACAATCTTCCATAGGACTCAACTGAAGAAATGATCAATTAATCAGATTATTCCTTGAATAGAACTATGTGAAAGTATACCCTATTTGGCAACCTTGACAGTCTTCTCAAAAGTGACTTCCTCCAACATAAAATAGAATTCCCTATATCAGATTAGAATATATAATTTTATCATACCAAGAGAAATAGTCATTCAACAAAATACTACTTACCACTTTGATTTTTCAAGCATTTCTTGTGCTCTGTCCTAACATGAAAATTTAATTACACATAATTTTTACACCATGGATAGTCATCACTCAACAAAATATTTATTTCCAAATATCTATTCCTCAACATCCTTGAATGTAATTTGAGGTTAAAGCCTCAAAAATGACTCAATATTAACTCCTATATAGATGCATAACTGATTATTAGACTTCTTTCCACATAGGAGTCTTGGATAAACAACTAGGTTAGGTATCATTAATCACATAATACCATACCATGAGACTTTTAAGCCAAAATAACCCCTCTCTACTCATAAATCTCCTAGAAATAGAACATCATATTTCAATCCTCATTAATTATATGTTATAGTCCCTTAAAAAGGCTCATAAGAAGTTCAAATTTTGAATAAGTATTTTTGGTAGGAAAGTCCTTATATGAAATAATTCAAATCCTAAAGAATTATAAACTCATTAAATAAGGCCAAAACCATCTAAAAGACATAAAATAACTAGACAACTCAAAATTTTGAGACCATTGTAGATGTCCCTGCATCAAATTTGTTGATCAAAAGCCTATAGTCTTAGAAGGACCTAGTGAGGTCAATTCAAAAAGTTTTGTTTACTTTAAATATAGTCAAGAGATCCATATGATATTAACCCACATTCATAGGTGTTAGATCCTAAATAAGAATATATTGATACTCTCAAACATCAAGTTTATGTTATTTTAGAAGAGCACAAAGTTGAGGTAGCTGGCATATCTTCTAATCTACATTTTGAAGAACATCTAATGGATATGAAAGTTATCAAGAGGGTTTCATACCCAATAAAAGAATTTAAATATCAAGATAAAGTATCCATGAAGGCTCCCAGAAGTTCACTTATAGGAATGAGAAGGCATAGAGTTGCTAATCTTCTTGACCATACACATATGCAAGTGATTGATGATGAGCATGTTTTTTATTCTAGGTGGCCTTCATGGAGTGAAAATATGCAAGGGGAACTATTTTTGACCTTAGTTGAGGTATGATCAGATGTTTCACCTCAAGAGTGAGGTTTTGTAAATAGTAGATTAGGTGTGTGTGTATTTTTTTAAGTTGTGTTGTGTTCCATAAGTATTATAATAGAACACATGTGTTTCCTTTGGTGTGTCTTTTCTTTGTGTTTTGTTAGGTGTCAAAGGAAAATTGTATGTCAAACCTATGTATGGGTGACTTTATGTCCTAATGTATAGGATTAGGCAATTGGTCTTAGCATAGAAAGCATACCACCTTTGGAAAATCACCAAGAATGTTGAGCATTTTTTACAAGTCAAAATGAGTCAACCATCTATAGTTAATAGCTTAATATAAGAGTATTTTAGCATGTTATAGGATGTTTTATAGCTCATTTAATGTTATTTAATGTCATATTAACCTTGTTCATGGTCTAATTAAGTCCTTAGGTTATTTTGTGTCATTTAGGGGTCATAAATGAAGTGGTTTTTGTTTTCAATGTGTCTATGTGTTATAAACTTCCTTATAATGTCCAATGTGTTAGATTTATTGTTAGGAATGTTAGGACTAATTGAAACATGCATGTTCCTAACTAAAAATCAAGAAAGTAAGTGGAAAAGAAGGAGTTTCAAAGGTTTTATAGCTCATGAGCATAGTTTCACATGGGAAGAGATTATGGGATGGTTTTTCAACTTTTGTAGACTCATTTCCATGCTAGACATGCTTTTGAAGTGCCAAAAATGGGCTAAAATTGATCTACCTCTCCAACGCTCCATGATGCAAAAAATAACTAATAAATAGGTATTTAAATAGTATGGCCAATAAGAGGAAATTCAAGTAAAATTATCTTGGTGGTGGATATTAAACTTGGTTAGATTCAATTTGATGTTTGGATTCCAAGGATTGGTTGCCTATACTTTATGAACCATCCTTAACAAGTTGATTTTCCATTCCTACTTGTTGTCTCCCACACCCTATAGGTTTTACTCCTATTTGAGATAGTTTGTAAAACTTAGTTGATTAATTTTATTTCAAAGTATTTTAAATTATTTATCTAATGTTTCCCATTCTTGGATTCATAATTGGGAGTGATTTGATGGGTCAAACAACTCAGATTGCAAGAAGGTGCTACTAGTGATGTTACAATAAATTTTCACTACTTTCAAAAGATTTATTTCTCTATAGTGGTTTTAATGCAATGTGTGGTTTTTTTTAATCTTCCTCTAATGTCCCATTTAATAAATATCCTTTAAACAATAGTCTTACAAGCTAGAATGATGGAGTTATAATCATAATTCAAAACCCATAGTCATTTTCCTGAATGATTCCCTATACAATCAACTAAGTCATGGATTTTGATCTCTAAGCATGGTTATGAGTATGTGTTGAAGATTTTCAAGGTTTTGTATATCTTATTGGAACATGAGGTAGCAAAAAAAGTCTCCAAATGGTAGATAAGGGATTGTGACAGTCATGTGCAACACACATACACATTTAGTCCATTGTTGTGCACCTATAGGTGTTTGAAAGAGGATAATTACATTAAAACAAGTAAAATATCTTATGTGAAGACCTTTAGGTTTATAAGGATCCATTTTAATGTGTTTAGATTGTCTAGAACTTGTTGAATTCCCATCCACCCTATACATGGTTTATGTTCCTACTCACTACCTTCTCTACAACATCAAAGCATATCTATATGTGCCTCACAAATGTCAATCACATTAAAGGGGGTATTTGAGTTAAATGAGTTTTCATATAGTGTAAAGTGTCTAATTTAATGTTTATATAAGTTATAAACTTCATTGAATAGTCATATACCATAAAAATTGTCAACTTTCTCACATTCACTGTTTGCACATGGAAATGCCCACCTATAGGTGGCCCCATAGAGAATTATAAGTGTCATTAAAAGGTGTTTTCATATGATTTGAGACCCTATTTGAGGTATTAATATGTTTAAGAGACTATGAGAACATGTTTGAACCAATAGATTAGTAGGTAGGTTCTTGAAAGTCAACCCAAGTGAAGGAGTATGAATTCAGGGACAAGTTCCCAAAAACATGAAAACAAAAGTCCAGGCACATTTGGTGTATATATAATAATGTGGCATATATTTTTGATCAATATAAATTATCATAACTTTTATCCCTATACTATGGGAAAATCCTTTCAAAAAGGAATGAATGTGTGACTATAGGAGAGTAGTGTTTAAAGGCCTCCAACATTGAGATTTGTTCATTATAGTCTCTAAGTGATGTTTATAGGATTTGAGATTTAAAATAACCCCTACAAACAAAATCTATATATCAAGGAATGTATTCATATTAAGTGGTATTTTTGATTTGAGAAGAGCACATATGTCATCAATAAAGAGTTGAGATGAAAATTATGGGTTTAGATCATCACCTACAGGTGCCTTGCCATTAGAATATCCACCTACAATTTGCCTACATGTGATTTATAAGTTCATGAAGTAAATCATTGGATGATGTCAGCCTATAAACACAATTTTTCTAATAGGAAAGTGATTTCAAGACTTATATAAGGATCAAAAATGGATTTGGCACTAATTTCAAGATTGGTACTTACCTATAGAACCCCTGTTACTCCAAAATAGTCAACTATAGCTGACTATAGGAAATAATGAGCAAGAGTATGATGCTTTAGGGTTAGCATAGTAATGAATATGATGTGGATAGGTTCAAATAACTTAGAAATGACTTTTGGGACTTGAATTAAGTATTTTTATAGTGATATAAGGCATAAACCATGCAAATACACCTATAGGTAAGCCTTTTTTTGAAGTAAAAAATAGTTAGCCTATTAGTCAGGCCTAGTGGAATAAGGACATGGTTTGAGGGTACAAACATGGATGATATAAAGTGTGTGATAATATAAAACACCTCCATAGTGATGTTAGACACTTTAAAAGACTCCTAAAACATGTAAACAATGTAGAGAAAGGGTTCTAACAAAGCAACACATAGTCCATATTTAGACCCCTACACACAATCAACTTCTCATAGTCTACCTTGGAGATTTTATGAGGTTTGAAGGAGATATACATATTATCAAGTTATAAAAATTTGTATAGATCATATTTATATACACATAATATTTTCATGCTTTTATTGATTACTGACACTTCTTATCTTGAAAGAACCTATCGAGTCTCAATCTCTCTAAGTGCATGCCTTAAGGGGTGCACCAGGAAAGGGGTGGGTAGACCTTTGGTGCTTTTTAAGATTTTTGTTACTTTTTCCACTTGCTATCTACACTCTTACCTCCTAAACCTTGAACCCTAAGCTTATTTGTCTCTTTTATATATATTCCCACCATTTATCATTATTTATCCCTCATTTCTTACCTTATTTCCCTTTTGACCTATTTAGTAAGCTAGGTTGACCTGGTTGACCTAGTTTATTTTGGGGAAACTTTGTCTTTCCTTGTTACTTTGCATCTTGACTGACTTGGCACAAAATTCAAGCATTAGATCGATAATGTGCTAGGTCAATCCAATCGACCTAGCATAACCAATATGTTTGAAAGTCTTTAGGGTGAGATACTACTATATATACAATGTCATTCCTTAACATTTCATAAGAGAGTTGAATTTAGTGAAAAAGTATGAATGAACATCTATATATTGACCATTATACCTAAGGAATAAAGCTTTAGGGTTTAATACTTTCATTTAGAGTTTTGATCTTGTCTTGTGAAGAAGTATTTTAGATTCTTAGGTAGGTCATATAGCCTAGAGATAATTTATCTTGGTTGTCTTTACAAGCCACAACAACCTCTTATGAAGCATCATTGGCCAAGACAGAGTTTGAGACTCATCAGGTTCATCTTCAAAGGTAAGTATTCCTAGCTTTATTTCTCCTTTGTAAGAGTAGATAGATAATGTAGTATGTATTCTTCTCTCCCATGTATTAAGATTTTATATAAATTGACATGAGTATATGTCTCTTATACATGTTTAGTTTAGTTGTTATGTACTTGTTTTTTTCTAACCCCTACTTTGTACCACAAGATTTGGTGAGCACTAGATTAGTTTACTTTTCTTGCTATTATATTAGTTTACTTTCTTGTTTATTGTCATAAATGAATATAAAAACCATAAGACTCTTTTAGGGTTATTGTGTGATCATGTTAGACTATAGGCTTTAAAACCCTACCTAGCATGATGTGTTGTGATAGATGATACAAGTGATCCCCTAATCAAGTCTAGTAGATCCTCATATTGTTCATGCTCCCACTTAACAAGTGTGTACCCCAATTGGAAGTGTAGGTGTGATCTATCTTATCTGATATAAGATTGATTCATGTGCACCATGCAATTTTTATCTGGCAAACCCAACATGAATAAAACCCTTATAAGGTTTCTTTCACTTATTTTATTCATTTTGTCATCTTTTCTATCATATGTTTTGACTTGATAGTTCGATTATATTGACCCAACTATTTTTCTCTATGTAGGAATAGGTAACTAGATCAACCAACTTGACCTATCATAGGTTTCCAACATTTTATAGACTTTCTATTTAGCCTACTAGGTCAACCAAGTTGACCTAGCACATTTCCAACCACTTTACAATAGGTTCTTATTCATGACTCACAGTGTAAGTTCCATATTCTAGACTTCCAAATTTATAGTCCAATCAACTAGGTTAACCAACTTAACTTAGGACATTTCTAAACATCTAGTTTAGTCTACTAGGTTGACTAGGTTGACTTAGCACACTTTTTTAGCTTTTGTAGCAGGTTTTTGTCTCACTTGGTTGACCAACTCAACCTAGTTCTAAAAATTAGGCTAGTTCTCTCCAAGGTTACAAATTAATTACCTATTATATTTTCATCTCTGAAACACCAAGGTCAATTATATTTCTCTATTTTTACTATGCTTTATACTTTTCTTTCAAAATTGTAATATGTGTATGTGTACCAATTAGATTGGCTAGCATCAATTTAGTTGACTGTGTATTTCATTTTAGTATCTAATTTTCTAGACTAGCTATAGGGATATCTCATTTATTTTTTTTATATTTTTTTCAATATTTTCTCCTTTCCTATTTACTATGTTACATCAATTAGCTTGACTTTACACTATCCCAGGCCCTATTTTTAGCCTCTGTTAACTACACTAGTTCAACCTGGTCAACCTAGTAGTTTTTATAGCTCCTATACACTGCACTAGGTTAACCAGATTGACCTAGCATAGTATTTAGGCCTTTCTCACTTTTTTATTAGCTTCTACTCTTTGTAGTGGGTCAGTTATGTTGACCCTGTCTCTCTTTATTATCCCTATTTTGTACTAGGTTGTATGGGTCAACTTAGCTTTGTTTCTGTCACTTTCTAAATCCTTTGTTTTTTTATCTTGCTTTCCTTCCTCCATCATGGATTTATTTTTGGGTGACAACACTAAATCTCAAATATTAGGCATGATGTAATTCACCAATCCTCATAGGGTTTCTCATAGACAAAGTAGAGTTCCTTTTACAAATTCTAGTAATGTCCATATTGCAACTTGCAAAATGGACTATAGGTTCCCTCATGATACCTCTTTGAAAAATAATCATTCTCTTCTCTTAGATAACCAAATTGAGTTAGAGTATACTCCCAAAATGCTTTTCTTTATTAAATAATTTCCCCAACATAAATGGAAAGATCCATCTACCATTTATAATCTCATGATTAGTGGTCAAGATAATGAACCTCATTCACCACATTCTACATTCTCAAATGGATTTGGTAGTATTGATTTCTTTGATTCATAACCTCTCCCTTCAATCATGACCTCTTGTCATGCTTCTTCTTCTTCTTCTTTCCTTTCTTCTATCTCCATGCCTAGTATCTCAACTACCATGGTTGGTTCTACATCCATTAGCTCTCTCTTAAGATCCACTATCCTTAATCCTTCCACTAGTTCATTATTTGCTACCCAAAGCACTCACGCTTCTAGTTCTTCCTCCTCTCTTTCATTCACTACTCCATATTTTTCTACAAAATCAAGCTTTGCCATTAGTGCCTCGAATTCTCATCATTCATCTCAAGCTCTCAACAACACCAATAGTGGTACCCAAGCCACTAATACCAACACCAACTCTTATAATAATGTTAGTCAAACTCACCAACTTTTATTGAAAACTCTCAATCAAATGAATGCTTTCCAATCCCATAACATAAATCAAATGATGAGAATGCAAAATCACATTCTTCATCTTCAAACACAACCACAACCAATAGCTTGGGGAAAAAATAACCAAAGCATTCCTCCCACTCCTCTTTTATATTCTCAAGGCAATCTTATTCCTCAACCTCCTTTAGTCAAAAAAATTATCAATCATCTATAAAATGAACCTCTCACTACTCAAATTTCTAACATTGATATAGGAGGTATAACACCTATAATCTCTTATAATGGATCAACTAATCCTTCTCTTCATTTTAAAACATTTCAGAATATTTATAAATATTGGGTTAAATTAAACACCTCTATTGCTACCAAGCTCCTTGTTAAGACTCTCACAAGCGATACCTTATATTGGTACAATCAACTTAGACCTAATTTCATTACTAGTTTAGAGGATTTAGTGAATGCTTTAGTTCAAGAATTCTAAACTAGTGATCTTCCTGAAAACACTTTGGCCCATTTCTTTAATTACAATTAAACCAAAAATGAAACCACCCAAGTATTTGTTAAATGATGAAAGACTTTATCAAACAAATGTGAACACAACATGGCCAATGATAATATTTTTTATCTCTTTACAAATTCTCTTTATCCCAAATTATAATATCAAGTTTGTACCCTTTCTCCATACACTTTGGAAGAATCTATTAATCAATCTAAATGATAATATTTCCTTATGCATCAATTCAAACCACCCAAACTTTTCATGGGTTATTTATATTACTTAAAAAATAAAACCAAAATGTTACTAGTCATGGTGTTTTTGATTCATATGATACCATTCACCATGTTCAAGATGTTATTCCTACCCCTTCTTCAAAACCAACTTCATCTTCTCAACAATTCACTAATCATCATTTCTCTACTAATAACATTAATGTTAAAAAACCTTTTTCCTTATCTAAATTTATTAAACATCTACTTAGGCCTCTTCCTCATGAAATTGACCCTACTTATCCTATGAAAACCTAGTACGATCCTAGCAAGTTTTGTTGGCTTCATTCTAGTTGGGGTCATTCTCATGAGACATGTAGATAGCTTCATAATTTAGCTATGGACTTTCTTCTTGGAACTAATTTTGACTATGATTCTATCATGCACCAATGTCAACAAGCTTATGAGCATGTGTTTAATAAATATAACAATCATGATAAAGCTCAAGCCTTGAATCAAGAAAATTCTCATTTAACTATTTATAAATATCCTTTACCTAATCATCAAATAATTAAAGAAAACCAAGGCAAGCCCATATCTTCCACTAATAATGTAAAAAGTCTTACAGAACCAATTTTTGAAGAAAATGTGGTTAGCATGACTAATATGTGAAGAGTAGTGGCTTTCATCGATTCTCAGCCTATATACACCCTACATCCTTCTTAGGCATTCTATGTTATCCAATATTATTCTCCAACTCATTTAAATGCATTGGGGAAATAAGATATTATAAACTTTGATGAAGATCCAAATTATGATTCTCCTTTGGATAAACACATCTCATGCTATTTCTACCACTCTTCCATCATCTTATCCTTCTAATGTTAATCAACCTTCTATTAACACCTCTTCTACTTCTCAAAATCAAGTTGAACCTATTATTTCATCATCTCAAAATGATTTACAACCTTATTCTAAACCTTCTAATTCTTATCAACATAAATTTCAATGCTCTTTAGATCTTACCTCCGAAGATCTCCTTAACCATTATGCACCTGTATCTAACAATCTTCTCATGGATTATAATGAGCGGGATCCCATTATGGAGCTCACTAATCTCCCTTCTCAAATTCCATTTATTAAACTCATGAGGACATCTCCCCATCATCATAACCATTTTATGAAACTATTATTTGAGATGAATGTCCCTCATCCTCCCTTGGTGGGATGGGAGCCAACCTTATCTAGTTCTAAGGATAGTATCTTACAACAATGTGAAGAGATATCCATCAATGTTGATGAAACTATCGACACTTATCTTTCATTAAAATTTCCCATCACATATATGACTTTTGATGATATTTTTCTTCATGAAAATGATCCTCCCATATTTATTAGCATCTAAATCAATGATATCTAAGTGAAACATGATTTGATTGATGAGGGTTCTAGAACTTGTGTTACTTCTCTTTATTTCATTAAAATCCTTGGATATTCTAAATACAATCTTAAGTCTACAGCTAACACCTACAAAGGATATGATCAAAGGTAAATTCCTCCTCTTGGGTGTGTATGGCTTCCCATTACTATCCCACCTATCACCATTCATGTGAATGTGATGATCTTTAACTTTCATCTTTCATATAACATCTTGCTTGGTAGGCCATGGACTCATTATATGCAAGTTATCACTTTTTCCACCTACCAATGCATTAAACTACCTTATAATGGAGATATTTATAGGATTCAAGGAGATAATAACCCTTAGAATTTTGAATAATTCCAAGATCATGGTGTCTTTAATATTCCTACTCTTAAGCCTTTACCTAGCATTCCATTTCATGAATTATAGTGTCTAAATTTTCTTGTTAACTCAACCAGAGGATACAATGGGCATCTAAGCTTATTGGTAATATTCCTCCCAACCTTTTAGACTTTGATGATGATGATCTTGATGATATTAATCTTAAGATCAAAACTTCTAATCTCATGCCTCATCTCATCTCACAACTTCCTACTTCCTTGAAACCTCATTCCCGCAAACCTCCTTACAATGACATTCTTGTAGTCTTATCTAAGACTCATCATTCTATTCACCATGCTTCTTCTAATGACAAATTTATTCTAACTTTTTTCATCAATATTCCTTCAAATTATGATGATGGCTATTCCTTAGATGATCCTTTATTATGTGGTATTGTCCAAGCCTGTGATGCCAAGATTGTGTGTTATCATTCTTCTTTACTTGAGTATTTTTATGAATCCTCTCATGTTCTAACTTTTATAATTCCTAATTTTTTTTATTTTTCCTCTTTATCATAGAGTGGAGATGGCACTAACACATATAGTTTATAAATAACCCTATAAGACTATGCTCATGGATCATGTTATGACCATCCCCTACTATTTTTCTAGGTTCCTTGATTCCCACCATTAGTTTACTCATGAGGTTAGTGTTTCCATTATTATACATTCTATTGATCCTAATATTCCCATAGTGGAACCTATGTCATAACTAGTTATTATTTCTACTTCCCCTATTAATGAGTCTACTCTTACTTCTTTCACTAGTTCTCTTCTTGTTAAGACTAGTTATATTCCTTCTCCATCATCACCTCCTCTTGCTAATGGTTTGATTATTTTGCATAAGATGGATCCTTTTCCCATAAAAAGGGGTGATAAGTCATCTACCTCTTCTTTTGTACCTATTACACCTTCTCCCATGAGTGTTCCTCCTTAATACACTCACAAGCATATATGTTGCTTTCATGGGCTAGATACTCATTCTTCTACCCATAGTCATAAGTTGTGAGAATATATTGAAACCTTTCATCCTTCTTCCCAATCCATAGAAACTACCATACCTCCTCCCAAGATTATTTCTGAATATATACCTAAGTGTGGTGAAAGGTATTATATATGGCACCAATGTGGCACACATCATACTAATCATTATCATATCCTTCAACACTATGTTAAGGATCATCTTATATCTATCCTTGGACCAACTAATATTCCTCACATATGTCATTCCCACAAGAAGGTTCCCCCTTATTCTCCCATAATTACACTTCCTATGGTTCCTTCTCCACCCATGGACCCTTCATCACCCATGGATCCTTCTCCATCAATGATTCCTTCTTTTCCCATATATATTATTCCCACACATTCTTCTAATCATCATTTGCCTAATTTCCCTCCTTATCATGATATAATGAGTATTCCTACTTTTTCAATTAAGGAGATTAGAAAAGATGTATTTGCCTAATATTCAACAAAGATTGACTACACATTAGCAACACTTTGTATATAGCTTCATAGTTATTCATCTGATGTCTTAGATAATGTGTGTGCATACATTTATTGGTACATATGAGAACATGAAGGGTAATTTTACATTTATATTTAGATTATACATGTGCTCCATTTTTATTTCTTTTTCTATATTTAATTATATCATTTGACACTATGTCAAATTCTTGCTTGTATTATATCATTATCTTCTTTGTTTTACTATATTTCTTGTTAATTTTATATTATATCTTTTTCACATATGTTTGTTCTTCCTTATTATTAATTTATATTTATCTTTTCTTCTTTTTGCATCCCTTGGATATTTATTTTGTGAGTTTCTTTGTAAGACTACATATAGGCCCCGGTAGATCCTCACAAATTCACCATATTTAGCTTGTTGTTGCCTTGTATCTTCATGATTATTTTTTTTCTTATCCTTGGTTTTCATACATAATTATCATGGTGACTTGGTTGTTTTACCCTATTCCCTTTGGTTATTGTCTCCTTCTACCATGTGATCAGTTAGCAAACAATCTTTGTCATTAATATTTCCTTTTACCATTCCACTTTTAGATCTCCCTTTTCCTTTCTTCCTTTTTATAAAAATTAAGCATATGCATGATTGAGATTTGAGATCATATATTTGTTCATTATCAAGCCTAATTGTCATAGTCAGTCTTTTGTCTTTGGTTACTTAGCTTCTTTTATCTTTAGCCTACATCTAATTCATGTGTATTACTATCTCTTTCAATCTTGGTCATTTCAAATTCATATGGAGGAGGAATCTAAAATTTAAAAAAATCCTTCAAAAGAAAGTTAAAATCTAGATCATTTAAATAAAAGGCAATGATATCAAAAGGAAAAAATATGCAATATTACTCAAAGTTTAATCACACTAAAAGACATGATTCAATCACATCTCCTATCTCCAATTGAAGCTAAAACTACACAGTTGGCTTCATAGAGAGCCAAAGTCCTTTATGGTGTAGTAGGCTAGTAGATTGGAATAGGGGAATTCAAAAAAAAATCTTCTAATGCTACCTACTTTATCATACAAGTACCCAATCTTCATAGTAGATCGACAACTCTATAAGGGGTCCTGATGAGCAAGGAACACGTCATGGGGAGGTAGGTCCATTTTACTTTTCATTATACTAATCTACCTTCATGAGTTGATCTTAGTAACACACTTATCTACCTACAAAGCTTTATGTCAATAGTGAATAGGTTTCCTTTGTACATAGATGACCACTAATCACTTAGTGTCTTCTCATGTTCGTAGTATGCCTCTTATCTCCTAAGGTCTTCTCTTAAGATGCCTAAGTCTTTGATTTTTACACTCCCTTTTTCATTCCCTTTCCTCATATTTACTCTTGAGAAATTTTGTCTTACTTTCTGATCACACCCCTTGGGTTTTTATTTTATGAATTACAACATAATACCATGGATAGGACCTGACAATTCCTCACAAAATTACCATCCCTTTTGCATTTCAATCCAATATTATTATTCTACTTTCTAATGATATTTTGGCATCCTTTTGGGTTTTTCATTTATGAGTGTTTTATCTTATTACCCTTATTCCCCATGTACTTGGTTATTCATGCTTATTCTACCCCATATGGTGTTCCCTTTATTGAGATGCAATGTAAGACCATAGATAGGACCTGACCCTCCTCACAAAGTTTTCCAACAATCAAGTTGCCATCAAATTACATGTGTCAAGTTTGAGATAAGATTCGATTGATTTTAAAGTTACACATCATTTGACATGCTTCTTAGGTTGAACTAGTATGTTTTATGCTTATTTCATTTTTATTTCACCTCTTATTTTCTTATTTTTTGAGTGCATGTAAGATGTCAACCATTTCTTGAATTTTGTCATACTTCCTATCTTGAATTAGTGTGATAAATTTAAGACCAAATTTTCATTTACTTTTCATTTGTTTTTCTTACCTTGTGTGACCTTATGCATACCTTCCTTTTTATTACTTCCCAATGTGATATAGTATGATTTTACTTGTTTCAATTTGGTGTAAAAATATTTCATCTTTGCTTTAAAAAAATACCCTTTTTACCATCTTGTTTGCCATTTCTTGTTTCTTTATACTTAGTCATTTTTCATGTTATTACACATTTCCCAGCTTGAATTAGTGTGTATTGCATTTTTTATTGATTATGTTTTTCCAAGTCTTTTTATCTATTTATTTTTAACCATGCATGTGTTTTTCATAATGCTAGAAAAGAAAGCACATCACATATATTTCCTATAACATATATAACAAATCTAAATATATGTGCTATAAATAAATATGTCTAAAGCATCCACATACACAACCAACATAATGATAACAATATATCCATAGTGACCACATATACAATCACATAAACAAGCCAAAATGATACATCATACATAGATCACTAAAGTTTGATACAACATATACAACAATAAGTAATGCTTCAGCTCTATGGCTGGGCTCCATCCTATCTATCTCATGGCCTATCCACATTGCCTATTGAGGCCTCAGTTTGAATCCTCCAAATATTATAATGTAATAAGGTAGTCTAGGATATCAATCCCTCTACCTATCCTTACATATGTGTTATCTACACCTATGATTGTACCAACTCAGTCTGGGTCAATGCATGTGCCTACATTAGCTAGGTCTACATCACTATATATGCCTACATCATCTATGCCACTATTTCCAAATGCATATCTCTCTCATCAGCTAGGGCCTACCAATCCTACCTCTCTCCTATACCCATCTCTATTGGTGGATGTGCCCTCTCTCTCTCTCTCTAAATTTGTATCTACCTCACAACCTCTCTCACTAGTCCAAACAAGCTCACCTAAGCTAGGGTAGATGGTACACTTAGATATTCTAGTGTTATGGGGTCATATGGCTATAGAGTCTCATCTAAGATGTCATGGAGTGCTCCCCTAACAAAGAACCCCCATCTCTCCTCCTCATCCTTAGGTATTCCTAAAAAATCACACTAGATGGATATTAGATCATTGTCATAAATCAAAATATCTATCTTTCTTTAAATTTGAATCTTAAGCAATAAATCAATCATATTTTTCTTACCTATATGTGTCTTAGCTACTATGGTCTCAACATCTATATGACTATCTAACATAGTCTCCCCATATATGTGACCTCCTAGTACTTTCTCTATAGGTTACCTCTTTTGCTCAAACTCAACTATCATGGCTCATGTCTATCTCATCCTATGCTTGAGTAGTCTCTCACTAATATATGTCTCCTCTAGATCCTCTACTAAGTTTCTAAGGATGATGATGGTATTTTCTCTCTCCTCCTACCTCTTTCAATGTCATGTCCTTAGTGATTGTAGCTCATCTCTCTATAGAGCTAGTGGTGGTACATATGGTATCACTTCCTCCACCTCCTCCTCCTACTCTACCCCTCATCATGCTCGACTAGTCCATGGTCACTCTTAGTGTGGTTGTAGTGTTAGCCTCACTATCAATGGTCTAAATCCCCTCTTCCCTTGTGGCTCCCTGAAATATTGAGTCCACTTCTCAAGCATGAGTATTGATGTCATTAGATGAGGTGGACCCATTTTTTTTAGAACCCATGCCACTAGATGTGGCTCTCTTCACTATGTATAGTGTCTTATCACCTCTCTCTCCTCTCTAATGCTAGTCCAACTATGTACTAACTCTCCCAGGTAGTCACTAGCTACTCATATGGTCACCATACAATGTCAATGCATCTCACCATATGTAATGATGGTACATGGGGCATGCCCTACACTACTTGGTCCTCTCTCCATCTCGTCACTTGAGGTGACCTATCAACAATCACATGGGGCAACCCAACTAGCTGATACATAAGAAATATCTCATATATCTATACTATTAGTAGTTTGATTAGTCCCATAATCTTCTTCCCTCTGACCATCATCTCATATAGATCATGCATAAGCTAGACCCAGATGGCAAAGCCTAGATTTTATAGTACTCACTCTTCTACCATAATTCTACTCAATGCTACCATGTATAGTGGTACCTTACCATTTGACTTATGAGAGAGCACCCACTATGTCACAAGGTTTATCACCACCTTTTAGAGATCCAAAAATCTATGATATATAGACATCATCCATGCTCACTCTCCACCCTAGTAATATCATCTCTAATACTATATCTGATATGGCTAAGGCTCTCCTATCCTCTCCACTATTTAGTATCCCTATGTTCACTGGTGCTCCTACCATAAGTAGCTTGAGGATGGCATAGACATCCTCTAGTGTGATAGCCACCTCTATCACATCCCCATCCACCTCCCATTTGAAGGTGTTAGTCAATTATTCCTAGAAACTAATGAACATGAGTAATAGGTCTATGCTCAAGGGTATCATACACATATCTTTCATCCCTCCTAGACCTATGGATCTCAATACATCCCTATCTTCATCTATCAATCTCTCCAACAAGTTTGGTAGCTAAGAGATGTCCAATAATCTCTAGAACTACCATTATCTTTGAAATCAAGAAACAACAAAGGATGTATTAGTTCCTCCATGTCATGTATAATCACAATAAATTCTTTATACATTCTATTTTTAATTAAAATCAAGTATAATTTATTCATTTCTTATCTATTTTAGCCTATTTGGGTCACCTTTGCCCTTTTTTGGTCATTTTGGATCATTCTATCTCTTTTTCAAGTTTATACACACATTTTCATGCTTTCTTTGGTTCCTTGGTCAACCTATTTTTACCAAAAAAAATATTATTTTTATCTTATTTTTCTCCACATTTCTTATTTTCCTTCTTATTATCTTTTCTCTGGTGCTAAGTTTCCATTTTGGCCCTTACAAACTAACTAGATACCCTATACTAAGTTTTTGGCTTTAAGAATGTGCTAAGTTTACCTATACCCTCTAGGTCAACCACATGGATTTCAACCTAATTTAATCTAATAGGGTGACCTAAGTGACTTATTAGTGTGTTGACCTAGCACATTTATCCAAAAAATTGCCTTTTTCTGGCTTTTTCCCTAATTCCTTCCAACCCATTTCCTATCTTCCTATTTACCTCCCTTAGAATCTAATTTTGTTCATTTTTATCATACATAAATTCTTATAATTAAATTTTATCAAAATTCATTTAATTCATTTCAAATTTTAAAATATGGTTTGAGATTCTTAGATGCATACCTATAGTGACCTGCTCTCACTCCTAGAGATCCCTCTCATTTAACATGTTGTCCCCTTGCCATTCTAGCTTGTTTTCTCTCTAGAGATCTTTTTATCTTCTCTTACAATGCAATCTAAAAAAAATCATTCTCTTTTTCATATTTAAAACTACTTTTTAGCCATTCAAATTCTTCATTTATTTTCCTTCAGATTCCTTCTTTTTCTCATATATTTGTTTTTATTCATCCATTTTTCAAACAATAAAATGTGTTAGATTCATGATGACATAGAGATTATTTTCCACTATTATATGCCTATCTTCTAAAAAATTTGATTTTTGGATATTTTTGCACTAACTTCTATAGGTTTGCCTAGTGTGCTTTGCATTAGACACCTTTACTTTCTTATAGTATTCTTCTCCAGCACTAAGGTAAGTTAAAGGTATGTGTTTTTCAATTTTATCCTTTCTTTTATCAAATTTTCTTCTTACTAAAATTTACTTGGCATGAATTCTATGTTTCATCATGTTCTATCTCAAAGCACCATCTCATGTTGCACTTATGTGACACGTGATGAGCTTTAGTTGGGGCATATGTATACACATAATATTTTCACACTTTTATTGATTACTAACACTTCATATCTTGTAGAAACCTATCAATTCTCAATCTCTCTAAGTGCTTGCCTTAAGGGGTGCACCAAGAAAGGGGTGGGTAGACCTTTGGTGCTTTGTAAGATTGTTGTTCCATTTTACACTTTCTATCTACACTCTTACATCCTAAAACCTTGAACCCTAAGCTTATTTTAATATTTTCTATCTATTCCCACCATTTTTCAAGCTTTATCCCTCATTTCTTACCTTTTTTCCCTTTTGACCTATTCAATAAACTAGGTTGACCCAATTGACCTAGCTTATTCTAGGGATACTTTTCCTTTCCTTGTTGCTTTGCATCCTATGTGACCTATCACAAACTTTAGGTATTAGCCCAATAATGTGCTAGGTCGACCTGGTTGACCGAACACAACTAACATATCTAAAAGTCTCTAGGGTGAGATAATACTATATATATATATATATATATATATATATATATATATATATATATATATATATATATAAGGTCATTCATTACCATTTAATAAGAGAGTTAAATTAAGTGAAGAAGTGCAAATGAACATCTGCTTATTGACCATTCTACTTAAGGAATAAAGCTTTAGGGTTTAATACTTTCTTTTGGATCTTTAATCTTGTTTTGTGGAGAAGTCTTTTGGATGCTTAGATAGGCCATGTAGCCTAAAGTTGATTTATCTTGGTTGTCCTTACAAGCCATAACAATATCTTGTGAAGCACCATTACCAAGTGAGAGGTTGAGACTTGGCAGGTTTGTCTTTAAAGGTAAGTATTCCTAACTTTATATCTCCTTTGTAAGAGTAGATAGATAATGCAATATGTATTCTTCTCTCCCATGTATTAAGATTTCATATACATTGATGTGAGTACATGTTTCCTATACATGTTTAATCTATTTGTTATTTACTTATTTTGTTCTAACCCCTACTTTATGCCACAAGCTTTGGTGAGCACTAGATTAGTTTACTTTTCTTATTATTAGATTAGTTTAATTTCTTGTTTATTACCATACGTGAATATAGAAACCACAAGACTCTTTTAGGGTTGTTATGCAATCATGTTATAATGTAGACTTTGGAACCTTGTCTATCATGATGTGTTGTGGTAGATGATACAAGTGATCCTTGATCAGGTCTTGTAGATCCTCATATTGGTCATGTTCCTACTTAACAAGTGTGTGCCCCAATCAGAAGTTTAGGTGTGATCTATCTTATTTGATCCAGTATTAATTCATGTGCACCATGTAATTATGATTGCATAAAATATCCATCACTTGAAATATCTCCTTAAATAATTAATTTTGATGAGACAATAGGGGAAGGACCCTTTTTTAAATATCATATAGAGGGTACTCTCCTAGGATGCGAACCTATAGGCTTTGAATAAAAAAGATGATAAAGTGGGATAAATACTATTATAAAATTTAATGGAGGTGTGGAAATATGTGAGAGACATGGATACATAGGGAAAATCAACCATAGATGCTTGAAGCACAACATAGTGGTCTAGACTCACATGGGTGTAGATAGACCTATTAGATCTAGTTTAGGCCTAAATCCCAAGTAGGGGGTCGGTATCATTTCTAGGATTGGATGGAAATTATAACTCATTATAACATGTTTATATAGAGTTATAAGATGTGTTCAAACTTATATTATGCATAAGAGTCCATAAAAAAGCCACTCTTAGATTAAGACAAACTCAAGGCTATGCATAATGGAGAGAAAGGTTAGAGTAAGCAAGTTTGAATGATCACACCTACTTGGATGTTGTGCATGGGAATATAAAGAGTTTAGTGATGATGGAGAAGGAATTGAATAAAAATTTAGTGAAACTTTTTTAGGGATTGAATGTCATAATTTCATGAACAATCCTTAGAGGGAAAAATGGCCTAAATGGCTCTCGAACCCTTACCAAATACCTAATTGGGAAGATGAAGTGGTAAATGCATCATATGACATGGAATATCTTGGGAGATGATTGAAGGTTATAGAGGACTCTTTATATCTCCTCCTCATCAACTTGAGTTACACCCTACCTACATAGATAAAGTAGAAAAGGGATTTTCTTGACTATTTTTGGTTTTGTGTAGGTACATAATGGTTAAAATATATTAAATTAACATTATGTTAAATATCAGGACTTTAACTAACCCCTTATGTCTACTTCTTGTATAAAATATCTCACAAGTGCTTTTACAAGTACCTCCATTTCAGCTAGTCAAAACTACCATAGTAAACAAGCTAATGAGAGAGTGAAAACTTTGAGTGTGAATATTTTTAAGAACCACTTGAGGAATATAAGTCCATAAGGTGTCATAATAGGTATCATATGCTCCTTTTTATGGATTATATTAGAAAACTAAAGGCAACCTTGGTGCCAAGTATGCAAGGTGAGTGAAACAAGAGTTATTTAGACTAAAATAAATGATAACTCATATGAAAAAGAATATTTATGATTAAGGATGAAAAAAATGAATTATGTATCATGTTTACAACCCATACACATCATTTCAATCATCACATCTATCCCTAGTTAGCTATGGGATGTTCCAAAAGAGACAAATGATGAAGGCACTTTTCTAACCAAGAGGAGTCCTTTACCACATTTAAAAAATTTCATGACTTTGAGGGTCATTTTCCTATGAAAATTTATATGGTCTATTTCCTACTTCATTCTCTTTCATGTTTAACTCTTCTTCTTAGTTTGACAAGTGTTCTTATGACTCTTAGACTTCTCTCTTCTCACTTCTCTCTATAATTCTATAAGTGGTATCCATTTTATATCTTGTGATATATACCACACCATGTATGGTGAATCCCTACTATAATTACATTGTATTTTTACTATTAACAGTTAATACAAGCCTTATTTTGAGTTCACGAACATTTTTCTAAGTGTGAAAAGTGATGTATGGTGAGTTTAGTGATAATATTTTATCCTTGCTTCCCTTATCCTCTCATGTTTATGTAAGATTTCCTATTCTAATACGTCATATAGAGTGTATCTAGTGTTTTATACTCCTTTCAAGTGTATAATTTTCCTTAGAGTGTGAAATCTACCCTCTATTTCACTTACCTTGTGTTGTCTCATGCATATCACCTCTATGTTGAAATCTTCTAGGACTTAGAAGCTAGTTTATATACCTTATTTATTAGTGAAATAAGTATGATGGTCAAGTGTAAATCATATTTGTGTATCATCCCATTAGATTAGTTTAATTTCATGCAAACTTATATCCCTTTTCCCACAAAAAAACTAGTTAGTTAGGTGATAAGCATTTTAGGGTATATTCAAGGAGCTAACACTTAAACCTAGAGGTCTAATTATACCTATAGGTAAACCCACATACCTATAAGTATTCAAATGTTTCTCAAATATATAAGAGGCTTGAACACCCTCTTCTAGGTTTAATTATTATTTGATAACGCATACCTCTTTTGACCTTATTTCCAAGACCCATATTTTCTTTTCCACCCACCTAAGATATTCTTAAGGGAGTTGTTGGTGTAGGATATTTATTATTCCATTTACTTATTAAATAAATAGTACCTACACATGTAAATTCAACCTACCTAGGTGTGATAAGAGGTTAAGTGGGTGAGAGGGTGAGTTCCACCTAGAGTTATACCTAGATTTCAACTAAGTACTTCTATGAGTTCTACATTGATTTACACTTAGTCACACAATGAATTATCTTGTGAGTTAACTCCACCTACTACTTATTTATATTACTCTTCACTAAACTATTTTAATATATTAGATAATTGTTATAAAAGGCATTTTAATACATTAGTAAATTATTACACATCCTCTTTATACATATTTTTTAATACAAGCAGGGTCATTGTTGTAGAATTCTTGTGTGTTCACTCTACCAGAAGATCACCTATTGGCCTATTCTGACATTTGGAATGGGTATTTTTATTCCTAACTTCTTTTCTTTGTCTTTATTTTTAGGGGAGTTTTTCACACTAGGTTTTATCCTTTTACTCCACTTGTTGAGAGTTGCATTGTACATGGGTAACTCATCAAGCCTTATGTTGGGACCCATCTTTTATTTTCCACCCACCTAAGATAAACTTGGGGTGAGAGGTGGGGGGGATATTGGTGTATGATGTTTATAATTCCATTTAATTATTAAATTTATAATCCCTACACAACAAGCTTCAACTTACTAAGGTGTGATAAAAGGTTGAGTGGGTGAGAGGGTAAGTTCCACCTAGAGTTCCACTTGGAGTTCAATTGAGTACCATTGTGAGTTGTCTTATGAGTTACATAATGAGTTAAACTGAGTACCATAATGATATATCCTATTATTTAACTCCCCTAATACTTATTTATATTCCTCTTCACTAATATATTGTAATAGAGTAGCTAATTAGTAAGCAAGGTAGTTCAATACATTAGGAAATTATTGCACATCCTCTTCTTGTATATATATGAATACAAGTAGGATCATTGTTGTTGAAAAATTCTTGTGTGTTCAATCTACTATAAGATCACCTACTAGCCTCTTCTAACATCATATTATAGAATTAGGTTATGGTAATGAGCATCAACATCTATTTGATTTCTATTTTTTATTCTCTTGAATTTATTAAGAGGAATATACATACTGCTTATATGTGCATTTGCATGAAAGGTTTTTAATGTATATTTGAAAGTCTTGTTGAAGTGGACTCTTCCATTGAAATTATGAGTTTTACACACTATTTTCTATGGGTTGAACTTGGATCATCTCCTTGGGAATATTGAATCAAATCCCTATAATGATATGGTTGTAATGACATCAAGTTTAGGGAGGAAATGTAGTTGAATATCAATTATTGGATCTTTAGTGAGGGATACATTGACTATTTAGGCAACCCCAATATAGTGCAGACAATAGCCACCCATAAGGATGACCTAGCATGCCTGAGTTCTCATGCCAAGTTGATCAAACCCTCTATAAAAAGCTCAAATACCTATGTGTTACTTCCATGGCCTACATATAAATCTCATGGCCTATGTATTATCTCTCTTGGCCTTCTATTTCTCATGATATATCTTCCACCAACTCATTGTCTAGTTATATATTTAATCCACATAGAGACTTGGTTTCCCACCATCATGGCCTGGTCATCAATTTCCACTATAATTATCTTCCTTCACCTAATTTTGTCTATCATTGGCATTGAGATGATATCCATAACCTATATAGACTTGCATCCCCATTTCATTACAGACATTTGAGAGGCATTTTTTAGTCATTTTTAGAGATGTAAAGCTCATGGTACACTTTGGCTTGGCATGACAATGCCATATACCAACCACAATAATGTACATAAGGATTATTAAGTTTTATAATAAACTAAAAACACTCCATGCTATCCTTGTGGTCCCCACCACATTCCAATGTGGGCATTTCTCTTATTTTCTATTTTGATTTATTAGTATTTAAAAATTTAGCATTTTATGGTTTTTTTAAATACAAGTTGATTTGGCAAATTGTATTACAAATGAATTAAGTGGATTTTAGTCCTTATATTTTTGATATTAAAATCTGAATGATGAGGCCTAAGTTTTCAATATTCTAATTCCTCCTCTCAATCTGAACCATTAAATTCTACAATCTGTACTAATTCTAATGAGTGGTTGGAAGGCTACGTCCTCTCTCGCCATAAGGCATTTTTTTTTAATTTTTAGTGTAAAATTCATTAAATAGGACATTAATGATGGGGAATGTTATTATCCATAAATTTTTCTTATTTTTTTTAAAATTTATTTATTTTTTATTCCCACTTCATTGATCCGATTATTATTTTAAATGCACTAAAGTTATAAAGTTCCATATTTAAGGGGGTTACATGTGTTATGGACCCTACTACTTTTTGTATTATTCTTTGTACACTTATTACTCACATGTGGATGCATTTTAAACTATGTCCAACATCTCCATTTTTATTGTGAATTATCCCTCATCACTTCAACACTAATTTCTCACTTGGACACATTCTTGACTATGCTTGACATCCCATTTATGAGCATGCTTCAGGTGTTCATTATAATTTATACCCTATAGTTATTGAAATTTTAGACTCATGGGAAAAATTTCAACCCCTAACATCCCAAACACTTTAATGATAACCCCTATAAGATTATAAATAGTTCCTAAATTATCATTGTTTCATAAATGTCTATTGAAAGTCTTTGATCCTTGTTAGGAGTGGCATGATGTGTCATAGAATTTGCTTGTGAAATCATGTGTCATGGCTATCTTGAGTTTATTGGTGATGTGTATTAGGTACTCATGATGGTCATTATTTAAGCTAAAATAGTTTAAAATTATCTAGAGGTTTATAAGTATGGTCTGAATAGTATTTAACAAGATTAAGTTCATTTAGCAGATATTAAGGTAATTTGGAGAAAATGAGGCTTATAATCCTTATAGTTTTAGACCTATTTAAGCCATTTCAAGAAGGTAAAACTTTTATAATAGGATGAAAGGGTGTATAAAAATTTATTGAGGTCATGACATGAATTAAAATAATGTGTTTAGGGTCATCATTTATGATATACTTGTCCAAGCCTCATTCACACCTTGATTAACCCTTATAAGTCATCAAGTGACTCCCAAATGCCACATATAGGTATATAGTGCACTAAAAAAATTCTTAAATGTGATATTTAAATTTTTTAATAGCTTTATATGTGTCTTAAAAGGTCCCATACTCATCTTATGGCCATCACTAAGTGGTTTCACATCATAAAGAGCCACTTTAGGGGTAAAATCCACCTTCTCACTCATCAAGTGGGTTCCACACATGGTAAAAATGTGTATATATAGATCCAAATCATGTAATTACTATATTAAAATTATTTTAATAATTTTTTTTACCTCTCTTCATCTTCCAATGGTGGTTCAAGGCTTCAAAAGTGGAGAAAAAGTAGGAAAAGAGGTATTTTTCAAGTGTTTTCTATAGGTTGTATAGAAATATATGATAAGTCCATATAGAGGGGTTTATATACTAAATAAGAGCTCATTTTTTATGCCTATAATAATTTTAATCATCAAAAAATTCAAAACAAGCTCAAAATTGTTCCTATCTCTCTACCAAGCTCTTTGGTAATCCAGGCAAGCTTTCAAGTTTGTAGATAGTACAGATACGAGAGATCAAATGGGGAGCTAGTATCTTAGGAAAAGGAATGGGGTCCCTTGAAATTTTTATTAATTTAATTTGTGTTTATTTTCATGGCTTTATATTTATGAACAAACATTAACAACCTAGCCACTCTATTGAGCTTATTCATCTATGTAGGGAGATGAAATTGCATCAATTTTAGTGCACATTTAAAGTTTTTTTTAGAACCAATTATTTATGAGTGATCTATAAGTAATCATATACCATCTCCATATCCCTCTACCCATGTTTCACACATGTGGGGTGTGAAGGTAATAAAATTTTTAGGTTCTCCTTATTTATAGACTATAGATAGTTTTCTCATGTTGCAGGACTGTTGGTGAATATTTGAGGTATTTGATGATGTTTTGGTATTGATGTTGATATAATTTAATCCATTTAAGTCTCACATATATCCCATATTTATAAAATTTTAATTAAGTAACCCTTCAAGGTCTCATTCCCAATGGATTGTCATGAGTGAATATGGTTTCATTTACAAAGGGAAGATATAGTAGCTACAAAGGTTTTTGGTGGTGATAGAGATGCATAATATCCTTAATTTCATAGTTATTTACTATAATATTACCTCAATACATCTTCACCATTTACATATACATTAATCACCCCCACCCTCATCCCACTATGCAAAGATATATCTCTCACAATCATTTCAAGCCTATTATGTAGGCTAGGAGATGAAAAATGACTATTAAATTGAAGTCTCAGAGACATTGATAACTCATAAAGATTCATATGGTATTATGAGAGGAATTAAATATAAGTTTAGTAGTGGTATATAGAGTCCATAACCTTTACCACCCACAAGAGGATAACTTAGTCAATACCCCAATAAAGATAGTATTGTGCATGCAAGGTAAGTGAAATATTGATGCTTTGAGGATATGGAATCTTCATAGGGTTATATATAAATGGTGAGAGTAAATTATAATGATGATTATAACCAATTATATCAATTAATAACCATTCTCTCTTCCTCAAATAGTCAAGAGGCCTATAAACAACACCTACAGTCTAATTATTAGAAACATGGTAGATTAGATGAATAATTGATCTTATTTCCAAGGATATGAAGTGATACAAGGTTAAAATAACCCATGAAGAGGATTATGTATGTTATAAAAGTGATGTATATTTCTCATGTATGCATAGGTTTTATATCTCACCTTCTCATATAGTCCAGGCAAGCTAAGCATGCAAGGTTGTGAATAAGAGGGTTAAGTCATGAAACCCTACAAAGGAGTGAAAACATGAATAAGGGTATATTTTAAATTTAATTTTCATAATAACATAAGTTTTACCATAAAATATTTCATCCCTTTATATTGTTAAAATATTATAATAGCCTATTAGGCCTATTAGGTCTAAAGACAGATAAATATGCATGTGCCCATAGCTTAGAGATTTATACATGCTCTAAGATTGTCTGAAGATTGGAAACACTAGAGTAGGGAGGTAAAAAAATGGATAAAATGTTTTAAAATTATGATAAACTTAGAGTGTAAAACAAACCTAATGGATTATATAGACTAAATATGCCTAAAACTGATACCCATAGGCCCAAGCAGACCTAATTGTCTTCTATAAGAAGGGTTATTAACACAAAGAATGGGAATATGATGAGTATGAAACCATTATAATTTAAAGAGTGAAATGAACACTTTTATTTATTTCCTTAGGTTCTTGACCTTTAATTAATATTTTAGTCCTCTTAATACAAGTGAAGAATAACTTAAGAAGCCTACATAGGCCCTTTAGGCCTAATAGACCTAAATAGGTCTATACATGTCAATTTGAGGCTTATATAGATTTGGAGGATGTTTGAAGTTGTATACATATAGGATAGAATAAATGGAGGTGAAACAAGGGTTTTATAAGCATAATAACCTAAATTTTAGAAAAAAATCACTTAGTTAGACATCATGACTATACACACCCATTAGGCTTAATAGGCCTAAACACGAATGTGTACACAAGATGAGAAAATTTGATTAGTTAAGGATTATGGTCTAGGATAGGAAACATTAGAACAATGGAAATTATAAATTTTTACAAGGTTTCAAATGATGGAGTCTTATGTCTAAGAGAGAAAGAAGCTTAATGACATATTAGGCCTTTAGGCCTAAACTAGTACACATAGACCTACATCAAACTAAAGGCATCTAATTTTGAGGTGATATGAAGGTCTGTAGAAATATAAAAGAAAGTGAGAGAGGTAGATAAATGTGTTATAATGATAATTTAATTAGGTGATGTTGAAAAGGCACTAAACATAGTCATTAAGGGTTACACAAACCTTATTTACTTTTAAACCCAAGGCAATATATGAACACATAAAAGGTAGAACTGATGTAAAAGCTTGGACCTAGGGATATTCTCCACCTTCAAATAATTTTTCATGAGTTGAAAATCCATCAAAATTTTATTGGAAAGAGGAATGACTACTCAGACCTCTATCTTCCCCAAACACTCAAGCTGGTAGTGAAACCTGTAAGCACAATCATGAGGGAAAGATACAGAATAGAGTTTTAATAGCTAAGAGGAAAATAAAAAGGATATAAATAAGTGAGAAGTATAATATTTTAATGAGTTTTAAGATCCAAAAACATATAGGTCACCTTACATCTATGACACCCAGTTTAGGCTTATTAGGCCTAAAAGTTACTCTTGAGGCCTTAAACCCTATGCTCACCTTAGTAATATCAGTAGATTTACAAAGATAATAAAAGACCATGAGGAGGTGTTCAGGAATCGTTCAAGCCATAATTTTTTTTTAAAGTAGAGAATTCAATCAAAAATTCAATTTGGGTCTTGAATTCCACCTCAAACTACACAGTCTAGGTAGCTAACTCGAATTGCCTATTCATATGTTTAGATCTCTCATCACAAAAGCACATAGGGAAAATTATCCTAGGGGAGGTTGGGTAACCCTATGGAGTAAACATCCATGGTAGAGGGAATTGGCTTGAGAGATCCAAGTTTATGAATAAAGGTTAAGACTATAGACATGTCCAGACTACATGTAAGAAGATCAAGGTTCACCAACTTGCACTCACATATTTCCATACAAGATGTATGGGCCCCTAATATTTTCAAAAAAATTATGTGGGTCTATGGAATAAACCTCCATGACCATAAGATTGGTATTGGAGTTCTCATCTTTATGAACCATCATTAAGATGGTAGACCTCTAAGACCCTACTTAAACCCTAATGATGACCGGATTGAAGAGATGTTAAAGAATTGGAATCTAATTATAGAGGAATGACCCTAAAAACACTTAAACCACAAATTTCACTTAGAAGAGGCCCTACCCATGGTACCAAGTTATATGGACACTATATGAATTTGACATAAAATAGGACTTTTTCAAGGAATTAGATA
The DNA here is from genome assembly GCA_037957365.1 of Torreya grandis. Taxonomy (NCBI): domain Eukaryota; kingdom Viridiplantae; phylum Streptophyta; class Pinopsida; order Cupressales; family Taxaceae; genus Torreya; species Torreya grandis. The sequence goes on from JARHVA010009186.1 coordinate 47,229, forward strand.
GAGAATAGGTTAAAAAGCTATTTGAGAAGTTTCTAATCATTGGAAGGGAAGGTTTAAGACTCATTTAATCTTAAAAAGACACAATATATCCAAAAATATGCCTTTTAATTCCTCTATATATCTCCTCCAAACATCTTGTTTGTAGATATGAAAGAGAAGGTGGTATATTTACCTAGGTGAAGTAAGGTTGTAGGTGTGGAATGCTTTTAAGAGTTGAATCAAGGTGCAAAATAGTTTTTTATGTTTTTAACATTCTTATTAATATGGTATTAAAGTCTCATATAAGTTTTCATGGCTACCAAACACACACAATCAAGAAATTAGACCTAATAGGCATAATGTACCTACTTGGTAAACCAAAAGGAATGAAAGTTGGAATTGAAGGACTATTAGGAGGGTCAAAATAGATTCACTACACCATATAACTAATTATAAGGGTGAGAAATGCACTTAATGGTAATAATGGGGGATGGGAGTATTTTCTTAAGGTTATTCAACATGCAAAGATGGTGATGGGTTGTTTAACACTTTATGGAGATTAATTACACCCTAATTTCACCTTATAACTACCATTAAGAGGAGTGATTGAATATTTTGATCATGGATTTGCCTTGAACAAGTTAGTTCAAGCCTCCACCACTCCACCTCAATGCTTAAAAGGGTCATTGAAGATACCAACACATGGGGAATCATTTGGAGGATAATGTAATTGATTATAATTACACTTTGAGTTTACTATGGTCATTAAGGACCTTTTTCTCTCACATACATGCCATTCTCCCTCTCCTTATCTCTTCATTATACTATATAATCAAGCTTTAATGCCTTTATTTTTATCCCTTAGGTTTAAGGAAACTCTACCTAGTTTTGTACTTGATGAACCTATTAGAATAATGAACATAATGTTGTAGCTTCTTTATGATCAGTATCTAGTGTGTACATACTTTTTTTGATATACATAAGTGTTTGAATCTTCCGGTTTGTAGGTCTAAGTCTCACCTAGGTGATAACAAGTGTTTTATATAGGTTATCTAGTGTGTTATAATGTTTATGGTTAAGTTTGGAGTGGAAGTCTGACTGTAAGTGCCTTGAACCAAGCCTTCCTCTCATGACCCTCATGTACCAATCATTCAAACCAACATTTATATGAAACAGTATTTCTTAGAAGCCATTGAATATAGTGATTTAGTTCTATGCATTATCTATTAGTGTTGTTAAGAGATAAATTTGAGTGGATAAGCAATATTGGTGCATCAGTACCCCTTAGATTAGGGTTATTTTATGCACTTCTATCCCTTTCTACCCCAATCAATAGGTTTTAAGTGATTATAAGCTAGATAGATGCACTAGGGGAGCTAGCCCCATAATCTAGAGGTTTGGTCTAGACTATAGGTAACCCAAAACCTTTAGGCCAATCTTATGTTAGTCCAAGTTTGAATTATAATTGAACAATATCATTTAGAGGTTTCAACTTGGGTTGCTAACAGTTCTAGCATGCCCAATGAGACTAGATTCAAGATTTGGAGACTTCATAACAACATATTGGTCTTCACAAGAAACTTCAAGCACTCACATGATAGTTTACAATCAAAAGTTCATGATGAGGTCATCATCTCATGGTAAGAATAGTTTCAATAACAATTGTTGTTGATAGTTTCATTGATTTTCACATGTATTATGGTGAGATATGGCTACATATGGGTCAGAATTATGTAATTAACTTCTTTATTAGAATCCCCATGATCCATTCTAATTCCTTTATGATCTATATCAACCCTATTCTAACCCCTATCATCCATACATTTACCCTTGTCAATAATATGATATCCCTCATCAGGCCTATGATCCTTTTCAATACCAAGGACATGACTCTAACCCTCTTTATGAGCTTTATTCACCTCCTTGAAAACATACTTATCAACCTAATCAGTCATGGCTACATCATGACATTCTTGGTCAACCCAACCATGTCCCAAACCATTCCATATCAAGATATAAATAGACCTTGTTAAGCTATGAAAGACACATGGTGAACATTGACACCCTAAAAGGGTATGGCCAAGAAATTCCTAGGCATGTGATTGAGAGTATGAGAATTTCACTATATTAGGCCAAGAGAGAGAGTGGGAATTTTTTATGAGAGAAGGTCATTCATGGGCCAATAGTGACATGTTGAATATATATGGTCTAGTTTAAAATATATAGTAGAGGTTAGAAGTATATGAGGAGCAACAAGTTCACCATCATCAGCATTATATCCCATCCTCCATCCCATATTAGTATTATGTTGAGCTTCCCATCACCCCTCAAAATTTTCCATCAAATTAGTGTCAAATAACTCAAATTTTCCATCATGGAATTCTATCCAAGAGAGAATAGAATAAGAGGAAATAGTATGTATTGAGAGGACTAGTCATCATGAGTATATCCTTGATCAGTCAAGGCTTGATTTTGAAGCCTACTTAAAGAATTAGATTAAACTTGTAGATAATAATGTACATTAGTCAATAGTATTTATAAGAGAAACATAATCCCAATTTAAGACACCTTCATTATTTCCCCAAGCTACAACACATGTGAAGGAAACTCATACATCTAAATTTACAACTTGGAAACAAATGTTACAATCAAGAGGAAGAGGAGAGCAATAAAGTATAAGAAAAAGTGTCAAAGTGGAAAGTGAACCTAAGATAATTTAATCACCACTCTCCCTCCTCAAGATTTTAAGACATTTACCTCATGGAACTCCATTCAAATCAATGTGAAGAAGGA
>JARHVA010009186.1:55000-310000 GCA_037957365.1 Torreya grandis
GGTTGTTTTAAACCTTATATGGAATATCAAATATTGTATCTATAATATGCCAAAATCCTAAAAATAATTTTTAAAAAGACATATGGATTATAAATAACTCAACGTCATCTTTCATTAACTTGTGATAGCTTATGATATACTTGAGATCACATATTATATGTAGTTTATGGTAAAAATTTGTTGTATGGTTATAAAATTATAATAAGCTACGTATTTATAAAACTATTAATGTTATCCTTAAAAATAACATAGGTATACTTATTCTTATTAGCTTATACTTGAACGTATGGATGTGTTCCTCTAACTATAGTTCCATAGGTGGTTATAAACTATATTATAGAATTATGTATAATAGATATTTATTTATTGCATGCATATAATCCCTATGAATATAAAAAATTCTAAAATAGAGTATTTTATGTTTTTTGTGAATTGAAACTTGATTTGTTGTATCTATTATCTTTAATAGAAGCCTATGTTTCCATGTATTTATGACTACTTTATTAGACTGGTTGTGGTACTTAGTAGTTATGTTTAAAAATACTAGACTATGGTAATATGGGTTATCATATTGTGTAGTATGTTTGGAAACTAGTTTTGGTAGTTAGAATCTATAGTTAAATATTTATTTTACCAGGGTGGTATTAATTGTAGTCATTATTTTTAGTATGAGATAGATAATAATGTGAGATTCATTCATATGTTTGATAGAATAAATGTATGTTTTTTTATTATCCTATGCTTAACATGTTATGTGATATTATTGCTAGTAGGATGTAAATTGTATAAATCTTTTGGTTATATTATTATAACCAATCTCACATTGTTAATATAGAGTAAGGAGTGAGATAGATTTCACTGGCTTATTAGCATCACATTGCTAGATGAAGGCAACATGATCAAGTGGTGTATCTAAATTTTGATTGATATATAGATCACTATTATTTATTAAGATTAAAAACTTTGGCTAAATTTTAGTGAGACTATCATTTCATGAGTATGATTTACATTTTTATACAATATCTTGTAATAGAATAAGTTTTCTTTAATACACAACATGTTTAGTTTTAGAAATCATAAAACAAATGGGTACTATCTTATCTCTCTATATTCATAAACCATCACTATCTACTCATATATGAAGGGAGGGTCATTCAGTTATAGGATTAGTGCATGGGATTGTTTGTCTATGGTTGGTGTGAAAAATTACTTAGAGGATGCTCTCCCTCCACATAATAGTACTTACTTAGAGATGACACTTGAGATTGTCATAGATACTAGAGTTAGATAACTATGCTTCGAGGAGCCATGCATATTATATATGTAAATTGTATTTTTATGTACTTATTATTGAAACATTATCATGAATATAGATAATTAATTATTTATTTTACATTGATAGCAGTGGTTGTAGGCATGTATTAGTCATGGTTGGTTAGTTGTGATTACTTTCTATATTTGTATTACGATGTGTTATTTGATGGATAATGATCAAATATGTATGATGTAGTAAATTTTTTTTATAGTTACCTCACTTAGAGTATTTTATATGATCACTAGTTATATTCTTGAGGTGTAATCTATTTATAATATAAGTGTTTAAATTTAAAATTAAAATCATGTATTTCTAGGTAGATCCCAGTGGGGATGTTACATGTAGTATTAGAGCTATGGATCAAACTCTAGGACCTAATGAGTCCACTAACATTTTCATATGATTATATTTACAAAAGGAAAGATGGTGAAATCTAGATTTTATAGAGAGGGTCCATCGAATGCCAATGATAGTAACCCTTCATTTGATCTTAGCTAATTTTTGGTTGAACAATCAACAAAGATAAATCAAATTCTTACAACCATGAATGAGACCAGGGATTGGATTATAGTATAGAATAGGTGGTTCATGGCCATCAAGAGGAAGAATAATATAATTTACCTAAAGATAATCATACTAAACAAGAAAATACTCAAGATTTTAGAGCTCAAGTAGTTGTGGAGTTAGCTAGAGACATGAAAAAGGTGAACCCACATAAGTTTTATGGGGCTATTTTAGGTGATAGATTTGAGTCATGGTTGATTGAGATGGAGAAGTATTTTGAGATTTGAAACTAATTTGAGTTTACCAAGGTAGTTTGGGGAGCATACCAGTTGGCTAGTGAGGCAACTATGTGGTGGGCCAATAAAAAGTTGAAAATGAATCTTAACTCAAACACCACTACTTAAGATCAATTTGTGGAATTTTTTAGGTCATGGTGGCTCCCATAACTTTATTTTGATTAAAATCTCACTGATTTATATAATTTGAAGAAAGGTGACTTGTTAGTGAATGAGTACTAGGAGCAATTCACCAAAAGTATAAAGTACATACCTTAGTATCAAGGAGATGAGAGGTTTAGAATCAAAAAGTTTATCATGGGATTGTAACCCTAGATCAATGGAAAAGTGAATGTTCATGGACCTTCTACCATGGACTAGGGCTTTGATAAGGTGGTGAAACAACAACAAAAGTTGAAGTTTCTTGGTAGGCTTAGAACAAGTTCAAGAAAAAGTTTGGAAATTGTAAGTCAACCTTTAAGAAGAAGAATTGGAAATAGAAGAGTGAAGACTCCAGAAAGTAGTTTAAAACTCTTAATTCCAAGTTCAATAATGGTTTAGGCAAAAATAAATAGGGCAATGGATCTAAAGGAAATTTCAAGGGAAACCAATAGAATGACAAGGACCACCTGGAGGTTGTTTCATTTGTGGATATGACCATTATGATCATGATTTCTCTTAATAAAATTAAAAGGGAAAAGGTCCTAATCATCAATAGGGCAATTTTTAGTAGTGGTTTCATGTAGTAGTTGAAAATCAACAAGTCAAATTTCAAGAATTACCCATAGTGTCATCATGTACTTTATTTGACCATCTAATTTCTATTTTGATAGATATAGAAGCCACATAATGTTTTATAAATCCTAAGATGCTTAGTAATATAATTGTAAGAGATGGAGTAATGGCAAATACATACTCAATATACTATGAGAATGACTCAAAAGTCATGGTTGACAAGTGTTTAGTTTAAATAGATATTAGGTTACTCAAATTCATAATAGTTATAGATCTATATGTAGCACCACTAGGGTCATACGATGTGATCTTAGGAATCAACTAGATTTCAAAACATAAATCCAACGTTGACTGCTACTTGAAAAAGGTTTTGTATTTGGATGATTTTGAAAAATCAAACACAAATCTAGGGTGAGAAAATAAAATTGAAGCTTAGGTAGATTTTTGCTATCTAACTCAAGAGGGATCAAGGAAAAGGGTGCCAGAATTTAATTTCAAAATAAATTAAATGGAGGAACCTAAGGAACCATCTCTCAAATATTACCAATTTTTTTAGAGATTTTCATGATGTGTTTCTAGATTAAATATCAAGTTTACCTCTATGACGTGAGTTCAATTTTTATATCAACATCATACCTAATTCAGAAGCATAGTCTAAGTCACCATATAGGATGACAATCAATGATTTGGTTGAATTGAAGGCTTAAATTTAATAATTGTTTGAAAAAGTGTTGATCAAACCAAGCATGTCACCATAGGGTGAACCAATTATCTTTATCAAGAAGAAGGATGGTACCCTTTAACTTTACATTGATTATAGAATGTTAAACAAGGAAAATATCAAAAAAAAGTATCACTACCTCATATAGATGATATTTTTTATCAAATGTGAGGAGAAATAATCTTTTCTAAGATTGATCTTAGAGTGGGACACCATCAGTTGAGGATACATGATGAGGATATTCTGAGGATAACATTTATAACTTGGTATGGGCACTATGAGTTTATTGTGTTACCATTTGGGCTAACTAATGCTTTAAAAACATTCATAAATCTCATGAACAATGTGTTTAGAGTTTACCTTTATCACTTTGTTTTGGTTTTTTTGGATGACATTCTTATATACTCAAAGAATGAAGAGGAACACCATCATCTCAAACTAGTGTTATAATGGCTGTGGAAGCACAAACTGTATGATAAGTTGTCTAAGTGTGCATTTTTCTAGGAAAGAGTCCAATATTTAGGACGTATTATCTTTATGAACAGTATCTTAGTAGATTTGGGAAAGATTAGAGCCATTATGGAATGGCTAGCACTGGATAATGTGCATGAGGTAAGAAGTTTCATGGGGTTAGTAGGCTCTTATAGGAAATTCATTATAATTTTTTTGAGATAGCTAATCTAATTAATTATTTGCAATGGAAGAACCATAATTTGTTTTGGTTAGATAAGTGTGAAGTAGTTTTTTAGGAATTGAAAAGAAGGTTTACTTCTACATCAATATTAAGAGTTCATGACCCCAATGGTCAATTTTTAGTGATCGTGGATGTATTAAAATATGGATTAGGAGGATTCCTTATATAGGATGATGTAGTGGTGGCTTATGAGTCAAAAAATCTAAAGCCTTATGAGATTAAATATGTTCCTCATGATCTAGAACTTGTAGCAGTTATGCATGATTCAAAAGTATGATGGCATTACTTGTTGGGAAAACTATTTGAGCTCAAGATGGATAACTTGGGACTCAAGTACATCTTCAACCAACCAAATTTTAATGTTCATCAAAGATATTAGATTGAGTTATTATTTGATTATAATTTATACATAGCTATATTAAGGGCAAGGAAAATAGAGTAGTTGATGTCCTAAGTCACATAAGGTGCATGGTAGTTATAACTACTATTAGGCATAATTTCATGGATGGAGTAATTGAATTTTCACCAAGAGATGAATTCTATGATCAAGTCAGAAAAACATTATCTGAGAATACTTAAAATCCTTGGTATAAAGGATTCATATTGGAGAGTGATGGTCTTTTATATTACAATGGAAGGATATATATTCCAGATCAATAGAATCTACAAATTATAATGCTAAAAGAACTACACAATGCCTCATATTTGGGACATCTAGGAATAACCAAGCTCATGGTAGATTTTATACCAATTTATTTTGGAATGAAATCAATAAAGATGTAGTAAATTATGTGTCACATATCTAGAATGTTAGTAAGTGAAAGCTAAGTATGTGCATCTAGTTGCATTGTTGTATCCACATGACATTCCAAAATGGAAGTGGTAAGTATTAGTATGGAATTCATCCAAGGTTTAAAAATCTCATGAAATAGGAATGATATGCTCTTGGTATTTGTTGACAAACTAATCAAGGTGGTTCATTTTATATCATGAAATTTGATAGATGATGCACCTACCCTTGCAAAGAGGTTTGTAAAGGAAGTGTATAGTTTACATGGATTTCTAGAGAAGATCATTTAAAATCTTGATCCAAATATGAATTCTATATTTTGGGTAACTCTGAATTCATCTTTGGGCATGCAACTAAATTTTAGTATAATAAATCACCTAGAAACTGACAGACAGACTAAGAGATTTAATCAAGTGTTAGAGGATATAATTAGTATGTATTGCATAGATTATTAGTACAAATGATAATATTATTTTCTATTAGTTGAGTTTGTATACAATAAATCATACTAATTAGTCTTAAAGATGGAACCATTTGAGGTAGTATATGGGAGAAGGTACAAAACACCAATCAGCTAGGATAGGTTAGAGGATAGGGTGGTCTTTGGACCTTAAATGCTTTCCAAAATGGAATAACAAGTTAGATTAATCAGGTAGAGATTAGCTAAGGCCAATGATAAGTATAAGATTTATTTTGATCTAGAAAGGATAGATAGGCACTTTTTAGTAGGTGATAAAGTGTTTTTATGGGTTAAGCCATAGAAGATCTTGATTAAATTTGGGAATTCAACAAAATTATCACTGAGATAAGTGGGACCCTTAGAGGTGTTATAAGTGGTCAATGTTATAGAGTATAGGCTTGCATGGCCACTAGCCCTAGCTCTATTACATTATGTCTTCCATGTTTCTTATCTTAAAAATTATATAGATGATCATATGCATGTGTTGGATTGGAATGCTTTATAGGTTCTAGATCTTAGGGTGGTCACAATAGGACCAATCAAGATAACTGACACACATAAACTTCATTTGCATAACAAAGAGATGCCATAGTACATGATCTAGTGGGACTAGTATTGTAAGAATAACACTACTTGGGATGACTGTGATGAGTTATACAAAAGATTTACACATTTATTTTCTATATCAGATACTATTATACTATATTATTTTTTCTATTGAATAATATTTTAATTCAAAACTTATGTTGGAATAAGAATCATCTAGGATGATGATTAACTTTAGGGGGAAGGATGTTACATCCTGATTCCTTGCTAAGTAAACTATGTGGTTATCCATGGATATCTATAGATGACATTTTATTTGGTTAATTTTGATTAAGCTTTGAGATATATGTTTTTATGGGATAGTAGGATATTTCTTAGGTTATATACTTACATTGCTATGAGTTAGATGTAGTGTATGTGTTTACATTATGAACATGTTGATTTGTTATTTATTTTATATTTTATGATGTATGTATATCATGATGTAATGATCTAACTAATTATTTGTTGTGAGGTTGATGTAGGAGAACTCATCCCAAAAACCATGATAGAGCATCATTGGAAAGGGTGATGTAGATTGAGATGTCAGAGGATGACAAAAAAACCATCTAAAACTCTGCACACACCACATTAGCTAACACATGTTATAATTCATATTAAAATGGTCAACATGATGTGGTTATTTGCTTGCATTAGATAGTTGTTGCTCATGAATTGCTAGTATAGTTTAAATGGTTTATGAAATTCATTTTGCATGATTCACATGTGTGATCATTAAGTGCTGGTAGAAATGTGATTTACATAGTTAAATTAAATATATATTATTAATTTATGGAATTATCATTAAATTATCATGGTATTAGGAAGATGCTAATTGAATTAGTGAGGTTGTGGATTTTTATAAATTACATAAAAATGAATTAAAAATTAAAAAAATTCCTATTGAGGGGGAAAATGGAAAAAAAATAAAAATAAAATAAAAACAATAAATAAAGAAAATGGAAGGGTCTAAATTTAATAAAAATAAATACATAAAAGATTGACAAAAATAAAAAAAATAAAATCAAAGAAAAAAGAGAAAATACTTTTAAAGGAAAAGAGACTACGCCTTTTATTTTTTGATATAGAATATGAAAGAAGAGATAAAAAGAGGGAGATATTGAGGAGGTGAAAAATCTCATAGCACATAGAGGATACATAGAGGAGTGGTGCTTAGAATATATTGGAAAGGAAGCAAGGGCAAAGAACAGAAAGATCATCAACACAATTTGGTAGGTAGGCAATGCATTCAATATAGTGTATGCTCATGTGAAAATTATGAGTTGAAAATTGTCCATAAAATGTCTATGCTTTTAGAGGTTTGGGTTACACATTCAATTGAGAATTATAAACCCATTATGGTCACTTATGAAACATAGAGACTACCTATTAAACTAGAATCTGTTCAATAGCCTGAGAGTATGGCATTTCACATAGTAGAGTAATTAGTTTATTGTATATGATTTTTATAATAGGAATATGGAAATTTATATATATACATAGACACCTTGAATTTTAGTATATATATATCTCAAGATTCTTATGTCATATGGTTCCATGAAATATGATATATCATATATACTAAGATTATTAGTGTTATATTTTACTATACCTAAATTAATACACCATAACACACACACACACACACACACACACACACACACACACACACACACACACACACACACACACACACACACACACACACACACACACACACACACACACACACACACACACACACACACACACACACACACACACACACACACACACACACACATTAGGGAGGAAATGTTTAGAATTATTACTATGCCACCTAAGTATGGTAATCTTAAACATTCTATTTTATATTTTGGTGATTTAATCTCATGAAAATACTAAATATAAAAGCATCTAACAACCTGCTAAATTCTGAACACTATGGTAGAAAGTAATGACTATACTATCACATTTATTCATATTGCAATGATCTAATATAGTCAATATATCTATAAAGAAAATCATAAGAGGAAAAATATTTAATATTATTTATTATAAAATGTGTGGAAAGATTATTATAATCATATTGGTATTAGTAAAAATATCTGAAATGATATTCTAAATTGTTCGAATAGACTGTAGTCAAATCATAGTGTCTTATTTAAGAACAATGAATTAAGTATGGTGAGTTGTATGTAATTATATCTGACAAGAAACTTGGATGATAGGTAGTAAGGAATTTTTATTACATGAGTCATCTTCTTGTGTATTAATAGATTTATAAATCATTTCCCTTTAGTCATTTCATTTTAATCATTATGATTAAGCATAATGATTGTGTAGTAATTTACATAATATATTATTATGATCTTACTTAAACATTTTGCACAATGTTTTTACCTTGAGCTTCCAATTAATTATAACATGGTTTTTTGTTTTGTATGGAAAGTAAGAATGACTTAACGTATTATTGCTCACCCTTTAATATGTTTTATATATGCATTATAGTAATGTATATCATAGGTAATTGATAGTAACATGTCTAGGAGAATATAAAAACTCCTAGTTATATAAATATAAATCCTATAAAAGTGCTTTGGGATGTGTAACAATATAATAGACTTTTACATAAGTATATAATTAAATATGAATAAGAGTTCATGCAAGGGATTGATGGAAATAGACCTCAAATATGATGTAGGCTAATAAACTTAACCAGTTAAAAGAAAAAATGGATATTGAGGAGTTATAACCAAATAACGATTTGAGAAGTAAATTATTTAAACCCAAACTTGATTTATATTGTTGTTTATTAATACTCCAATAATGAAATTGATAGTTGATCTATTTTAAACAAAGGGTTGTTGAAAACCTTATATAGAATATAAAATACTATAGCTATAATCTGACAAAATCCTAAAAATAGTATTTAATAAGGAATATGGAGTATAAATAACTCAAGGTCATCTTGTGATCTAGGAATTTGACTCAAGAGAGGATGGTCAGTATTGTGTTAGTTTCAAAATGAAAACAAAATGAAATAAAAACACTAACTAACATAACATCTCTAGGCTTAGACACTAGGGAGAGATTAGTTAACAAACATGAATAAAACACACAACTAAAATGAAAAATAAACCCCCTTTTACCTTCCTTAGATGCTCCAAAATTCTTGTTGTAGTGGTTTGCTCAGTTTGTGCTCATGAAGTCTTCATCAAAGGAGGTTTGGCTATCTCCTCTTCTCCTTGGCACCTTGTGGATTTGGATTGGATTGGATTGGAATCAATTTTACAAGGAAACACTAATTTCAATAGATTTTATAATCATTTTTTCATTGTAACCTTTTATTATCAAGATTTTAGAAATGATGTTTATGTCCTCTCTATTTATATATTTTTAAGATTAATTAGAATCATCTTAAACCATCCATCTCAAGATTGAGATGTGTGGCTAAGGATTAATCCAATTATGTAGTTAAAATCCATAAATAGGTTCATAAATATTTAGGATAGATGAGTAATTAAGAGGCATGGAGGGCTCTAATGAGGCATGGGAGGCATAAATCCTGATATTTGTGGCATTTATGGCCTAAAGATGTTTTCCCAAGAAATGAGGTCACCTGATGATGCAGATATTCAATATTTATTTCCAAAAATAATTATTCAACAAGTTTCCATGGAATTATTAATTTGGCTCTAATTTCGTTTAATTCACTCTTGATCATGATTAAGCACTTTGTACACAAATTACTCAAATTGATCAAAATGCCTTGTTATTGGTCCAAAATTTGACTGGATTGGAATTGGAAATCAATGTCAGATGCATTGGAACCATAATGATAATGCCCTAGTAAGGCAAATCAAGGATAACTGACTAGGCTTAGATAGGATAAATATTCTTGGATTTTAAAATAATATGAATATTTTTGCAATTTTGAGGTATCTTAACTCAATCAAGAATGACAAGATACTTTCTCATAAAATAATGAGGGCATTTGGCTTAGGTTGCTCACAAAATGTTGAGAGTGTATGGAAAGGAGGATTGAGGTAACCTCAAAATGAATTGAGCATGACCTACATAGTCCTAAAATTACCTCAAGTCATAGTAAATCTATCCATGCAAAAGGTGGGGAAAAACCAACTAGGTCCCAACAAGTTCTCAAATCTGGCAAATGGTTAGTCAAATGAAAATAGTGATGACAAGGTGATGTGACAATGCATGGTAAACAAGTGTTTCCCCTAGTTTTCCCATATGTGGTTATAACTAGGATACAATGCAATAGGTCAATGATACTAATTTTCCCACAGGTGGTTATAATTAGTAGAAAGATTAGTGAGACACTAATTTGCCCATAAGTGGTTATAATTAGGCTCTCATAAACCAAATTGATAGGATGAAATATATCTTGCTAGATCAACTATCACACTACTTTTATAAACTATTATTGTAAACATAGATTGGATTGATTATTGAAATGTGATCAGAATCTTCTCAGAAAAGGTGCAAGAAGAACCAAATGAACCAAGATCAAAATAAGATTGGGTGGGATGACTAGAAATAGGTTTTGGTCTAGATAATAATGGAAGGATGTATAAAATGGTAATAGGGTTTGCCCTCAAGTGATAGGGTGAATAGAAGGAATATGTGATAATAGTAAATGGATATGTAACAACAACAATGGAATGGAAATGTGAAATGGTATGGTACATGTTTTTGGCCAAGGTGTGGTAAATGACATATAATTTTATTTTTCCTATTAAGATGGAGATGAGCATCTTAATCAATAAATGATACAAAAAGAATACTTGATCATGTTAATTTTTATCCCACACCTCATCTAAATAACTACTCTATCAAGAACTACCTATAGATTTGGATGCTGAGAATGCTTTTATGATCTTTATTGGTCATTGATTTTTATTCCTTCAAACATTAATACAAGGCATCCTTGTAGCCTCTACAAAGTAAAGTATGATCATGGATGGTAAATAGGGACAAATAATGGATGGTAGGTTTGATTGTGAAATGGAATGGTAGATGATAATGGAATGTGTAATGGTTGGGAAAAAAATGAATATTAGGATGTTCAGTCACACGTAATGTTGTTGATGCCATATTTTACATAATTTTGGTTGTGGTAGGGTTGAAGACTTGTTCTCTCAATAAGACCACCATATCTTTTTATTCTTTGATCTTGAGAGTAGTTACCATCTAATTAGGTTGTATATTGGAAGCTATTTTGATTTGATCTTTGATTTTGTCTTCATCAAGCAGTTAATAACTTTTGTGTTTAGCTATTGTTGCCTCAAAGAGGTTTTTACCAATGAAGTTGTCTTGATTATCCATAGCACCTCTGAGAAGGTTTTATTAAGGAATGCTGAATTTTGACTTTGATTATCTTCTAGCACTTCTAAAAAAATTTCACTAGAAGATATTGAGTTATGAATTTGATTATCCCCTAGTGCCTATAAAAAGGTTTCACTAGGAGAGTGTTCTTTAGCTATATGAATGTGGTCATGGCCTCCTTGCTCTTCTTAAATTGCTATGCCACTGTGGATGTAGTTCAGCAAAGTGTGATTATATCGATCCCAATCAACACTTGTAGGAGATGGAATGTCAATGATATGGCTATTTTTATTGATGGTAATGGCCTATGGAATAGTAATGGAATGGGGAGAGGCTACACAATCCTCATAGAAGATACTAGGATAACTTGTGTCAAAGTTAAATTACTCATCCTCAAAAACTATAGAAGGATAAAAAATGTATTCAAATTGATCTACAAGGTATATGTAACCAATGTTGTAACAACCATAAACATATTCTTCTTCTAAATATGATTCTAACTCAAGGGACTCTGAATCTAATGTTGAGACTAATGTTGATTTAGATTCTAATGGTAAACCCAATGTTGATTCAAGAATAGAACCTAACTCTAACTTTAATTCTTCATATAATGGGTACTCTATTACAATGATGTCTTTTTGAATATTTGGTTTTAGATAAGTAATGACATGTGATGGCATAATGGGCTCCACAAAAACTAGTTTGTTAGAGTGAGACTCCTCTAAAATGAGAAAAAGGTCAAGAGAAAAATCCTCAAAGATTGACTTATTAATAGGAGGCTCTTGTAAAATAGGTACATGGTTGAGGTAATGATTTGTCTAAAGGTGGTTATAATCATTAAGAAGTGACTTGAAAAATATTGGCTCATCAGTGTGAGACTCCTCAATAACTAGTATATGATCAATAGGTGATTCATCATAGGTTTACTTATCATAAGTGGTTGGTTCAACAAAAAAATATTAGATTGGTTGGTTGTCTAGGCTTTAGTTTCTAATGAATTAGAAAATACCAATTTTGAATATAGCTTGGTCTTTGAATGATTGGATTGATTGAGGTTTGGTAATGGAGGAGGAATGGCCTATAATTGGATAATGGTAGGGCATTGGGGAGCATGATTACTTGCATGAACCAAAGGACAATGTCTTGAGATACTAAAAATAGGGTGATGTGGAGCTTGATTTCTCACACAAGTCAAAGGATAAGTTCTTGGAATGATGAAAGGGTGTTCTGGAGCCTGGTTATTTAAACAAGCCAAAGGACTAGGTCTAGGAATGGTAATGGTATTCCTTGTATATCTTAGAGCTTGATAGCTCATATAATCCAAAGGAAGGTTAGGGGTAGTCTATGATAGGATAAAAAAAAGATTTCATAGAACTTTATTGCTTTCACAAGCCAAAGCATCCAAGTCTTCCTCATAAACCATATCATCCCAGTCATGAGTTGGCTCATAAGTTGGTTCTTGATTATGTTCCTTGTACTAATTAGTCCAAAGAGGGTATGGATCTGTATCCCAAACAATATTATTTGTAGTTAGGTCTTAAAATTCCTCCTCACAAGCCTCTTCATGCCAATCAAGGTCTTGATTTTTATTTTGTGGATTTTGACTATGTTCCCCATATGGAGTATTATAGGGAGAATAATAAAACTCCTTAAAAAATCTTTCTCTATAGGGGTTCCTAGTGGGATTTTGTGCAGCCATTATATCATAAATTAGATTGTATGTGACTCCACCATAAGTGTAGCTAGACATATCCACATAAATAATGAAATCTCTAAAACAAAAAGGATAAGAGTTCTACAAACTTTGAAAAAATATCCAAAGGATGAATGGTTCAAACTTGGTCTAACATGGTCAAAGGGGTGGAGCTATATCTCCAATATGATCTAAAAGTGGAGTTGTATCTCCAAAATTATTTGTCCAAAGACTTATCATAAAATAGTCTAACGTCGAATGTCTAACATCAAATGTCATATGCATGAAAGGTTAAGTATCTGAATAAAAACTAGCATGTCAAAGGTCTAGGTCAAAGTGTTCCAAATAAGGTCTAAATTAGGAAAGGGAAAATAGTCACTAGGTATTTTATCCAAACATGGAGTCAAAAGCTAGGCTCCAACAGGTTATGCTAGGACTTTTAGCCAAACGACATCAAAATCTAAACTTGAAACAAAGGATTGATGTAAGTTTAATCTAGCAAGTTTGAAAACAACTTTGACATAGACTTGGAAAATGGAGTCAAGCATAAACATGATCAATTGGCTTAAGGCATGAGGTAAAAGGCTCTTGAAGAAAGGCTGTGTTCTCCCAAATAAAGGCAAAAACATTGATGAGGATAGGCATTGAACAAATAAACCATCAATAGTTTTCAAATTTGGTGAATTAATTAGCTGAAGTTATATAACCCAAAAGAGAAATATCTATGTATCATCCCCATGAATTAAGGCTTAAAAATAAATCAATCAATGTTTGAATCCAAAATTAACAAGGTTAATTGAAAAATCAACATTGAAAACAAGTATTTGACCAAATAAGCTAGACAAGATTGGACATCATGATGACACATAAATAAGGTCCAAATGGCTGATGTGACATGGTTTGAAACAAAATGGTTTTTGGCACAATGATAAATAAGTTTTGAAACAAATTAAGTATCCTAATGGTGTAAGCATGCTCGAATGATGTGATCAATATTATGTTTCAAAGACTTAAAGGCAAAATGGTTTGATATGATTTTAGCAGTGTAACACTACCCTCTGTAACTCAAATGACACACACACAAAAAAGTTTAGCAAAAATTTCAAGGCACAAGTGTGGTGTAAAAGAGATAGCATAACACTTCTTTAGATAAAATAATGACATAAATAAATTGATTTTGACATGGCTTATGAACAAAAAAAGAAGTTCTAGTCTCAAAACATACCAAGAAAAAATGACCAAAATACACTAAGTATAATCATCCAAATCCTAGCAAGGGTATGGCAATGTGGGGTTGACTAAACTATCAAGATTTCAAAATTTTCTAAGGAAATTAATTGCACGATGACTTTCATGTCAAATGATGCAAAATAAAAGTATGGAAATTGGGTGACCACATCATTGGCTAGTTGTAAAAAGGTCTAGTCCTTTTTACAACCACTACATCCTATTGTTCACTCAGTATAGTATGATGTCCAAATGTAGATACATCTAGTGTGTAACTCATAAAGAGTAAGTGAAGTCAATTCTAGGAGGTGAAACCTTGGGTTAAAGCTTCCCTAAAGAACTCATAGGAGGTAATGATGTTCCCCTCGTAAGCCAAGTTTAAATGAAAATAAAAGAATAAGAGAAAGACTTTAGGGTCATTTTCAAGGTCACCCAAACTTTGAAAAGTTTTTGGTGAGTGCTTTAGATGACATTATTTCTAAGCTTTGGACTATGCTTTTTGCAATAGGAATGGTGATTTTGATTCCAAGGGTTCCCTAAAGGGAAAAAATGGAAGAACATACATGTAACACCCCTCTCTTTTCTAAAAAAATTAGATCAAACAACTATTGAAGACAAAAATGACAAGTGTGTTCAATTTTAAGCCCAAATGAAAGATTTGGTGGTGTTAATTTGACCCTTGGTCTTAATTTATAACTTTGAAAGATAACTATAAGATTTAAGCAATAACACCCTAAATGATTTTATTTTAAGCACCAAAATGAAAAGTTTGATTCATTTTGAAACACCCCAAAAGAAGTTTAAAAGGATTAATTTAAGCATGCTTTGATGATTTTTCAAGTAAAACCTACAAAAAAATGTTATCAATATTTTTAGCTTAGAATCACTTTTAAAGATGAAACAACCAACTTAGAAAAATGAGCTCTTGAGTTTGTGTAAGAAAAACATAGTGACCATCATCAGTTATACTAACTGGTGATGCCATCTTCTATATAAACTGATGATGGTTTTACTAACTAGCAATGGTTAGGTAGACTGATGTTAGTTTTACTAATGCTAACTGATGATGGTTATATAGACTGATGATGGTTTACTTAATCAATGATGGTTACTGTGTAAACCTGTGATAAAGAAAAAAATGGCAAAATAAAGTTAGAAAATCACTCAAAAAGAGTTTTAAGCATCCAAATTAAAATTTTAAAGTTGCCTCATGCTCTCATTCATATGTGGGATGTGTTGGGTTCCACTGGGCATTCCATTATGTGATCTAGGAATTTGACTCAAGAGAGGATGGTTAGTATTGTGTTAATTTCAAAATGAAAAAAAAATGAAAGAAATACACTAACTAGTATGACATCTTTAGGCCTAGACACTAAGGAGATCTTAGTTAACAAACATGAATAAAATACATAACTAAAATTCAAAATAAACCCTCTTTTAGCTTCCTTGGATGCTCCAAAATGCTTGTTGTAGTGGCTTGCTCGATTTGTCCTCATGAAGTCTTCATCAAAGGAGGCTTGACTATCTCCTCTTCTCCTTAAAACCTTATGACTTTGGATTGGCTTGGATTGGAATCAATTTGGCATGGTAACACTAATTGAAATAGATTTTGGAATCATTTGTGTATTATAACTTTTCATTATCAAGACTTTAAAAATGATGTTCATGGCCTCTCTATTTATAGATTTTTGAGATTGATCAGAATCAACCTGAACCATCCATCTTAAGATTGAGATGTGTGGCTAAGGATTAATACAATTATATAATTAAAATACATAAATAGGCTCATCAATATTTGGGATAGAGGATCAATTAAGAGGCATGAAGGGCTTTGATGAGGCATGGGAGGTATGAATCTTGATATTTATGGCATTTATGGCCTAGGAATGTTTTCCCAAGAAATGACATCACCTAAAAATAAGTATTCAACATGTTTCCATGGAATTATTAATTAGTCTCTAATTTGGTTTAATTATCTCTTAATCATGATTAAGCACTTTTTTCATAAATTACTTAAATTGATTAGAATGCCTTGTTATTGGTCTAAAATTCAACTGGATTGGAATTAGAAGTCAATTTCAGATGCATTGGAACCGTATTCCCATTTAGGATGTTACATACAATAAATAACAAAGGCACTTGTCTTGTGCAATAGATTTGATAGGAAATATCAATCCAGAGCACCCAGGTTTAAAATTGGCATTTTGACTTGGAATGATCTGATCAAACTTAGCTGGCCCATAAATTGCACTATCCCATTTAGTGATACTCTAGCCAAAAATGGCACTTGAATATATCAATTTCAACTCATTTTAGTGTTTTTAGGCCAAATTATGAACTTTAGGTGGAAATTGGTCAAAATCCTGGTTGGAGGTCATTGGTGGTTAGATTTAGGTGTCTACACATCTTTCATTATCTTGTGATAACTTATGATATGCTTGAGATCACTTATTATATGTAGCTTGTGGTACAAAATTATTATATGTATATAAAATTATAATAAGCTATGTATTTATAAACTATTAATTTCATGCTTAAAAATAACATAGGTATACTTATGCCTATTAGCTTATACTTGAACGTAGGGGTGTGTTCCTCTAACTATAGTTCTAAGGGTGGTAATAAACTATATTATAGAATTACGTATAATAAAGCTTTATGTATTATGTGCATACAATACATGTGACTATAAAAAATGCTAAAATGGATTATTTTATGTTTCATGTGAACTGATACTTGCTTTTTTATATCTATTTACTTGAATAGAATCTTATATTTCCATATATTTATGACTACTTTATTAGACCGGTTATGATACTTAGTAGTTATGCTTAAAAACACTAGATTGTGGTAATATAGGCTATTATAGGGTCTAATATGTTTTGAAACTATTTATGGTAGTTAAAATCTATAATTGAATGTGTATTTTACTTAGGTGGTATAAACTATAGTCATTATTTCTAGTATGGGATAAGTAATAATGTGAGATTCTTTCATACATTTGATGGAATAAATGTATGATTTTTTATCATCCAATACTTATCATGTTATGTGATATGATTACTAGTAAGATATAAATTATATGAATCTTTTAGTTGTATTATGGTAACCAATCTCACATTGTTGATACTGAGTAAGGAATAAGATGGATTTCACTAGCTTACTAGCATCACAATGCTAGATGAAGGCAATCCAAACAAATGAAGTGTATGAGTTTTTATTGATCTATAGATAACTATTATTTATTATTCTTGAAAACTTTAGCTAAATTATGTTTAGTGAGACATTATCATTTCATGAATTTTATTTACAAGTTTATGCAATATATTTCAATAGAATGGGTTTTATATGATACATTGTATGTTTAATTTTAGAAATCATACATCACACGGGTACTATATTGTCTCTTTGGATTCCCATGCCATCATTATCTACTCATCCATGAAAGGAGGGCCATTCCCTAATGGGATTAGTGTAGGGGATTTTTGGTCTGTGGTTGGTATGGAAAAGCACTCAGATGATGCTTTCCCTCCCCAAAGTAGTACTTACTTGGAGATGACACTTGAGATTTCCATATATACTAGAGTTTGAGAACTATGCTTCAGAGAGACATGTATCTTATATATGTACATTGTATTGTAATGTAGTTATTATTGAAACAATATCATGAAGATCTATAATTACTTATTTATTATACATTGATAATAATGGATATAAGCATGTATTAGCCATGGCTGATTAGTTGTGATTACTTTCTATATTTGTATTATGATGTGTTTCTTATGATTAATAGTGATAAGAGATGTATGATTTAGTAAACTTCATTTATAGTTACCTCACTTAGAGTACTTTATATGATCACTGGTTAGATTCTCATGGTGTAATCTATTAATAGTATATGTGTTTAAATTTTAAAAATCACATATTTCTAGGTAGGTCTGAGTGGGGATGTTACAATGTAAGGGTGTTTAAACATTTTTTGAGATCATGACATGATGTACAATAATGTGTTTACTATCATTATTCATGATATACTCATCTAAGCCTAATTCACACCTTGATTCACCCATATAATTCATCAAGTGTCCCTCAAATGCCTCGTATAGGTCTACATTGCACTAAATAACATTGGAAAGGTGACATTTCAAGTGTTTCATAGCTTGATAAAGGTCTTAAAAGGTCACGTTCTTATATTATGGCCATCACTAAGCGATTTCACATCATAAAAAGCCACTTTAGGATTAAATTCCACCTTCTCACTCACCAAGAGGGTCATACACATGGTAAAAGTGAGTATTTATAGTTCCCCCTAATGTACCTCCTATTTTAAAATTATTTTAATTTGTGTTTACCATATCTTCATCTTTTAATGGTGGTTCAAGGCTTCAAAAGTGGAAAAAATAAAAGAAAAGAGGTATTATTTCAACTATTTTATGTATGTTGTATGGACTTGTACAATCAATCCATATAGAGGGGGGTTATATATTGTATAAGAGATTATGTTATATTCCTACAAGAAGTTTAATGATCATAAAATCCAAAACAAGCCCAAATTTTTTTATCTCTCTACCAAGCTCTTTAGCAGTCTAGGCAAGCTTTTAGGTTTATGGATAGTACATATAGGCAAGAGAAAATGGGGAGATGGTCTATTGGGTAGAGTAAGGGTGTCCATTTACCTTATTATTAATATCATTTTTTATATGTTTATGTCCTAATATTTATGAACAAATTTTAAAAACTTGGCCACTCCAATGAGCTTATTCATCTATACAAGGAGTTAAAATGGCATTTATTTTGGTGCATATTTGAAATTTTTTTAGAACCAATGATTTATGAGTGATTTTTAAGTCATAATAGACCATATCCATCACCCTAAACCCATGGTTCACATGTGTGGGTTGTGAAGGGAATAAAATCTTCAGCTTCCCCCTATTTGTAAATTACAAACAATTTTCTCATGTTGCAAGATTATTGTTGCATATTTGATGTCTTTGATGATGTTTTGGTATTTATGGTGAAAAAATTTAATCCATTTAAATCTCCCCTAAATTTAATACTCATCCAAATCATATTAACCTTTCAAGGTCCTATTCCCAATGGACTATCATGAGTGATGGTCTCATTTGCAAAGAGAAGATATAGTAGCTGCAAAGGTATTTGGTGGTGATAAAGATGCGTAATATCATTCATGTAATATTAATTTCCTATATTATTACCTTCACTATCTCTTCATCATTGAATTATATATTAACCACCCAAACACTCATCCCACTATGCAAAGATAGATCTCTCACAATCATTACAAGGTTATTACATAGGCTAGGAGAGACCACTATTGAATTGAAGTCTCATATACATTGAGAACCCTTAAGTATTAATATGGGATTATGAGAGGCATGAAAGCTAAGTTGAGAAGGGGAATATAGAGTTTATATCTAATCAAAAATGCATTAGATCCATAAATCAATCCTAGTTTGAAAAAGATAGATCTTACTTACACTTTTGATTGGGGATACATTAGATAATCAGGAACATGCCAAATATATGGATCTAATAGATCTAATTATGGGATATATATTACCACAATAATAATATTAGGGAGGGTTTCAAAGCCTCCAATTAATAAAAATCATGTAATAACACTAATTAAGTCTTATGTTTTCATATTCACTATAATAATAAGTAAAACAAAGAAATCTAATCTAGTGTTCACCAAAGCTTATGGCACAATATGGGGTTTAGTAAATAAATTAAAATAAACATGAATAAGATAATCCTAATTAAGCTATGCATAGGTAAAACCCTAATGCATGGAGAAGGAGAGTAATATTATTCAAAAGCCAATACTTATGCTACTTCTATCTACTAAAGAGAGAAACAAAGTTAGATAATACTTACCTAAAAGATGAATCCGTCGAGACTCAATATCTCCCTTGGAAAAAGGTAATTTTAAAGAGGTTATTATGGTTTATAAGGGTCACTAAAAAATTCCAAAGCATCCAATACTTCTCCATAAGACTAGATTCTTTAAGTAAAAACCCTAAACTAAGACTCCTCAAGTAGAATGATGGAAAAACATATTGTAAATAAGAACAAATGAATAATAACTCTTGATATGTCTCTAATAATGGTGAAATGATCTTGTCTATATAGTTAGATTTAACCCTAATCCATTTCAAAAGTTTTGGCCAATAGGGTCAACCTAGTTGACCTAGTATCATTTTTGATAAAAACTCACTAGGTCATGGGTTGGGTCAGCCAAGAGCTAACCAAGACCCTAAATGAGTTCATAAACAAGAGTAGAAGGTCAAACTAATCAACCTAGTACTATAAACTATCAAAATGGGTTTTAGGTTATGAAAAGTTGTAAAAAAAGGTGGTAAAATATTGGAGGAGTATGTAAAAAAGGAGTAAACATCTAAGGGGAATGATTTTGGGAGTTGGCTAGATTGGTAATAATTGGTAATAAGGGACAAAAATATTTTGAATCACCAATAATATACCCACCCCTTTAAATATGCACCCCTTAAGGAATTCACTTGTAGATATTGAGATTTGATGGGTTCCTAAAAGATAGAAAGCATCAGGTTTTGATAAAGTTAAAAATATTATGTGTATACATATGCCCCACTCAAAGCTCATCACATGTCACTAAGATATAATAAGGGATGGTGCTTCGAGAAATAACATAGTAACACATAACATTGAAGCTATAAAAAAGTTACGGTATTTTAAAGAAAAAATAATTGAAAGTAAATGATTGAAATGGAAATAAATAAAAAATAGATGTGATACATACCTTGACTTACCTTTATCGCTAGATGGTTATCTATATGTTTGTATTTTTGATTATGTAGGTCACAGAGAGTGATTTCAACAAATCCAAGAATACAAAACTAAAGAGCAAAAACAAACAAACGTAGAAATGCTAAGATAACTGGTGTTATGTGGATGAGACATACTTATAAATTTGGTAATCTAGTGTGATAATTGCTATGCTATAACAAATGACCAAGTCAAAATTTAGAGTAAATCAGGTAACCAAAAATCTAAGGCCACTAAAGACCAAAAAACTCAAACAAGTAAACCTTAAGTAAGAAAGGCAAATGCACCAAATCAAACCAATGATACATATCAAAAAGGATGGTAATCAAACATATTATGTAAAAGTAGTAAAAATCCTTACTTAAACAATGATGGGAAAGTAAAAATGGTAAAATAACATTGATGAAGGATAAGTAACAATACTCAATCATCAATGGAAAAAGGTGCATAAAATATGCGAAAACAACATTGATGAGTGAGAAGTAACAAGCCAACCTCACTCAACAATAGAAAAAGTACATGGAAGTAGAAATGGAGTTAGGTGTCTAAAAAAATGAAGGGTAGTAAAACAATAATAAATGGTAAAATAAAGTAAAGTATGTCTATAAATGTAGAGCCATAATGTAAAGAAAGTAATCCATAGTTACTCAAACATGTTATTTTTCTCTAAGGATAGATGAAATTGAAATAAAGTAGTGCTAGCATGTTTGTAATAAGTGAAGAAGAAGGAAGTAGAGAAGAGGGAAAATAGATTTGAAATCATAAATTGGCTCTTAAAGGGGGAAATGGAATAGGTATTGGGGATAATTAAGGAAAAACTAAGGTAAAAGAACTCTTTATCAAAGTCAAGATACTCAAATTAGTTTTATCAAAACAAGAATACTATCAACATTAAGGACTCTAAATGACTTCACTTAGCCACACAAGTCTTAGGTCAACAAATTAAGTATGTGGATCATCCCATGAAGGCTATATGCATGAAAATTAAAATGGACCTACCTTCCCACAATGTGTTCCCTATTTTTCAGGACCCTTTACAAAGCCATCAGTCTACTATAAACATTGGATACTTGTATAAGAAAGTAGGTAGTACCATAGAGTTTATTAAATTTTCCTATTCCAATTTACTCACCTACCACACCCTAATAGACCTCAGCTCTAGTGTGAGGCCAATTGTGGATTTTAAGCTTCAATTAGAGCTAGGATATGTGCTTTTAATCACATATTTTGGTGTGATTTTAACATTTGAATTTTTTATGTTGCCTTTTTTATATCATTTTGTTTTGTTTCAAATGATTTAGCTTTTAACTTTCTTGATGTATTTTTCTATTCCTCCTCCATACGGATTTAAAAAACCAAACATGGGTGCTAAAAATGACTTTCATTTAAATATTTGGGACTAGGTTGCTAAGAGAGAAAACTTTAAAGAGAATAGTGTCTAAGAGTCTCATAAAGTCAGGTGAAATAAAATTTCTATCTTGACTTTGACCTTCTTTTATCCAATGTGGAGTGAAAGGAAATGAAATCAAGAGAGATGAAACATGAAATAATTTAAATTAGTTCAAATCATAAAAAAATATGGAAAAGGGTGAAAAAGGGATACAATGATAGTAAAATGTGATTCCTTATCATAAGAATGAAGGAAATGTAGGAACACATGATAACATAGTTTGTTATACACATTTCATCTATCAAAAGAAGTAAAATCTAAAGTAGAGAAAAAAGTATCAAAAACTCGTAACCATTACAAAACACATTATAGAAAAGGAATGATAAGATGATGATTTTTTGAGGAATGCTAGGTCCTATCCATGGTCTTACACTATAATTCATAAAAGAGAAACCCATCAAGGTGTCAAAAAGTGTTGGAATAATAAATGGGATAAGAAAAAGATGGTATTTTTTAGGAAGGCCAAGTCCTATCCATGGTCTTACACTACAAATCATAAAATAAAAACCCATGAGGGTGCCAAAAAGTATGAAAAAGAGGATAAAATTACATCATGAGGAAGATCAGGTCATATCCATGATTTTACAATGCAACTCATGAGAAAAAGGGAAAACCAAAAGACCAATACGAAGGACAAAGGTTTGTGAAAGTAGAGAATTGTTGTAAAGGGTGAGACCCATGTAAGTAACCTTCAAAAAGTGTTAGATATATAACATATAGAAATAATGAAAATAAGGGAAGGATTAGGTAAAATACTTATTAAGCAATTACGTGTTGGTGGGTTCATTAAAAGTGTGGCCTTTATTAGTTTGAAGGTGATAGGTACTTGGACCAAGAATATCATTGACTAAATAGAGGCCCAACCATTTTTTGAATATTTACCTAATTTTTCATGAGTGTAGTCTAATTTAAGGATAAGATCACCAACAGTAAATTTATGGATTTTAACTCATTTATTATGTTGTTGGAAATATGCGCTTTATATTGGTGATTGTGTTGCAAATCAAAAAGATGCCATTCATTGAGGAGATCAAGAGCATGCAGGTGAGCTTCACATAATTATTAATTAGGTATGATAACATGAATATATATATGGAGAGATGGAAGTTCAAATTCTAAGGTAAGGATTGATTTAGAACCATAGACTAAAGAGAATGACATTGCCCCAGTGGAAATATGTATGCTAGTCTGATAGGCTAAAAGAGTAGATAAAGATAAAGGTGTTAATCCATGTGGGTTTCACAAATTATATATTGGATAATTTTATTAATAATTTTATTGGTGGCCTCATCTTGGCAATTACATTATGGATGATAGGGTGTAGATAATTTGTGATTGATTTTAAATTTAGCACATAGTTATTTGACATCATTATTTTTGAAAGTACCACCATTATCTTAAATGATAGTGTGAGGGACACCAAAGCAAAAAATGATTTTATTAAGGATAAATTTGGATATGGTGGTACAAATTAAATTAACAAGGGGCATAGATTTGACCCAAATGGTAAAATATTTGGTAGCTATGATTATAAAGACATGTTCATCTTGAGATTAAGGTAGTTTGCCAATGAGATCTAATTTCCCCATGGAGAATATCTAGGGAGATTAAATGATTTGAATTTTGGATGGAGGTGAATGAATTAAATCATCATGAATTTATCAAGGAGTAAACTTTTTAGCAAATTTGATGGAATCCTTTTCAATATTAGGCCAAAAGTATCCCATACATAGGCATTTATGGGTTGTAGCATGCCCACTATAGTGGCCACCATAAAACCCCCCATGTTTTTGTTCAAGAAGAGGAGGAAACTCATATTGCATAATAAAATAGAGTAAGTTATATTCAAAATTATGATAATAAAGGATTTTATATCTAAATACATACTTAAAATCTTGTTTACAAATGTGAGTATTTTTATGAGAGTCTAAATTGGGAGGATAAGTTTGATGTTATAGAAATTGAATAATGTATTTGTACCACAAGATTTATCTAATGGTGATATTCTTAATGTGGAAGATAATAAAATATTTTGGTTGAATATAGGATGATGTTTTTATTATTTGGATAAGAAAAGTGGGATCAAAAAGAAATTGGTGCAGATGAAAAAAAGATGCTAAAAAAGCAATGGAATCAACAATAGAATTTTGATCTCAGGGGATAGTATTGATAGTGAAAGAGATGAAATATTTGGTGAGAGTAGTTGTAATTTGATGAAAAGTAATTATATTCTCACTTTTTCATTGGTAATCACCATTAACTTAGTAAAAAATTAGATGATAATCACCAAAGGCATGTAGGTATTATGTATCTAAATCAAGAATACCTTTCATGCCTAATATTAAAGATTCATACTTAGCCATGTTGTTAGTGACATATAATGTTAAGTGAAAATATAAATGGGTGATTTTTATATAGGTCATGTAAGAATACAACCTACACCATCTCCTTGAAGGTATTTAGCACCATCAAAGTGAAGGGTCCAAGTATCCTCATGTAAACCAACATTAATTTCAGGAAGTTCTTTGATAACTAATTTTATTTTATTAGTCTTTTGGAGGATAATATATTCATCAAAATTAATTAATTATAGATTAGTAGTGAAGTTATGGAAGTAATATTTAAGATATATGGCTTGATTGTGACCTTGAATATAGAGAATATTGTCATTAAGAAGGTTATCTTGAATGTGATCGATAGCAGGCATAAGAGTGGAAACAAGTTGATTAATTATGATATCCTTTGATATATTTTTGAGTAATAATTCAGAGATCAAATTCCAATGAGAAGGACCATCCATTTTCCAATTCTATTTCTAGGAATAAAGGCTTTGGAGAAGAAGTGACAAAGGGGATCAGAATGAATGATAACATAAGTGGTCTGATAAAACATGTAATATTGAAGCTTTTTAGCTACAAAATATATGATGAGGTAATCATTTTCAACATTTTTTTAATGTTTCTCATAATAGATGAGTCTATTTCTGATATAATAGATAGTATACTCTCTTTCGGTATCATTTTGCTAGGCAAGCATTACCCCAACTAATATGGGTGTGGAATAAGTATACAAGATTAAAGTTAAATCATTTGGAGGATAAAGAGTAGGTGGGTGAGGAAATTATTTCATGTTATCAAAAGATTTTTGATAAGGATCCATCCATTCTAATGCATTACCTTTCTTAAGAAGAGAATTGACAGATTGGATATAACAAGCCATTATAGGGACATATCATATAATTTCTAAAGTTTATTGAGATAAGTGTGAATGTATGAAATGGATCAAGGAATGGACATGTTGATGATAAAAGTAATTTTAGCAAGGTCAACATTAATGCCATGTAGGGAAAATAAGAATCTTAATAGTTTGTCAGATGTGACACTGAAGACACATTTGTAAGGATTAAGTCTTACTTTATATTTGATAAGATGGTCAAATATGATGATAAGATCAAAAAGACAATTCTTACAAATTTTAGACTTAGCAATGAGGTCATCCATATAGGTTTCTAAAATTTTGTCGATAATATCATGAAATATATAATTCAATACTCATTGATAAGTGGCTCTAACATTTTTTGAGTCTGAAGGGCATTTTAACATAGCAATAGGTGCCACACTCCATGGTGAAGGTTGCCTTATGTTGGTCCTCAAGTGAAATGTGAGTTTCATTATAGCCTAAAAATCCATCGATAAGAGATAAAATTTCATATTCGGTAAAGGAATTGAGAATAAAATCTATTAAAGGTAAAGGGAAATTCTCCTTGGGATAAGGAAGATTAATATTATGAAAATTAATGTAGATGTGAATGACCATAGTGACATTATTTGAATAGGGACTATGTTGGAAACCCATTCAAAATAATCCACTAGTTTGATAAATTGAGCGTCAAGAAGTTTGATCATTTCTTTGTGACATGGAAACTTTGGCTGAAAATTTATGTTGTTTTTGATGCATAAGTTTGGCATTGAGATAAGTGATAATATTATGTACCACAATGCTAAGATCAATATCAAGCATATCCTCATAGGTATAGGATAAGATCTAATCATATTTATAAAAAAATAAACTAAAGTTATCATGTTCAATAAGTGAGAGTTCATGAGAAATGGTAATCAGTTGAGGGCATGTTGGAGTACCATATTTAATGTGAGTATTTTATTCAATAAGCATAGAATTTCCATATTAAAAGGGGTATGTCTCATTTGGTAAAGAATAAATTGGATTAACTTTGGGATCTATGCTAGAGATGAAGTTGTTAAAACAAGGGGCTTTATTTTTGAAATTCCCAAGTTTGTGATGTTACCAAGGAAGTTAAGGTTCTAAATATGAAATCATTCAACAATAGATTCATCTATAGGAAAAGTGGGAAGAGGACCATGATACTCAACATATACTTTCAAATCCATAATTTGATTACCATGGAAATCATATTTAGAATGTATCTAATGGACATTGTGTCTTATCATCTAATTGAATCTCAGGAGTAGGAGAAGTAGATGGATTGGTGTGTTTTTAGTTTATTTGATAGGGGAAGTATCATATATAATGATGAGATCTATAGGTGGTAAAGAATATGAATGAATCTCTATAGGTTTGAAAGGTATGATTTATTCTACCACCCAAGGAGTATGAAGAAGTGGAGAATTAAATAGAGGCACATGACCTTCAAGATCTAATTTGTGATCCATGGAAATGGTATGAACATCTCAGTTAAAGTCATGTATTTGAGCTAAGGTTTTCTAATAATGTTGAACATCCAAATATTGATATTGATCTTGGGACATTTTGTAAATATAATCATAGGTTGGAGAAATGATACTTGCTTGAGATTCAGGTGGAGTTTCAAAAGGTGAAATCCTAATGTTACTAATTTTTCATGGAGACATTATGAGAGGATCTTGGAATAATTTGGCCACTTCATAATCATTGTAAGTGAAGGCATATTTTTGGAAAAAAGGCTCTTGATAATTGAATGGATGGGGAAATAATGATCTAAAGGTAATAAATAAAGAGGAATCCACTCTAAGATGTAAGGAGGTAGCTTGGTAGAGTTGTAAGTCATTAGGTTCCTTATAATCTGAATCAACAAGAGTGACTTGTAAGTTAGCATTGATGTTGATGAACTCAGGTAAGGGGTAATATTGATGGTAGGAATGGTAGGAATGTGATATTGATATTTTGGATTAGGAATTTGAATACTCTAATGGTAAGGGTCAACCTCATGCTTATACCATTTGTACTTATATAAGAATTTGATGCATTGGCTACCAGAAGAAGTGATCGCCATCATTCTATGAGTCTAAGGGAAACCAAGGAGTATATTATAAGAAAGGGGAAAATTAAGGACCATAAGTTTAGTTTTAATGGTCTTAGGTCCATTTTTTAGGGGAAGCCAAATACAACCAAGTGGATTTTGATTAGTTTTATCAAATCCACAATAGGTAATATGGGTTTACTTGAGATGACCCTTATTTTAACCAAGTTATTGGATGAGCCACAAAGATATTACATTAATATCAGAGCCTTCATCAACTAAAAATTCATGGATAAGGGTGATATTAATGTATATTTTAATGAATAGTGGTGAATCATCAAAATAAAAAAGGATATCATCATTAATCATGTCTTTTTAAATAAATTTAATAGATGGTTTTGAAGAACGACAAATAGTTTCAATGGTATACACCATGGTAGGTTGAGGTACAATAAAGGGTGGTTTTTCATCTATAGGATATGGATCTTTGATTTCTTGTAATTTTTTCATAAGGAACTTATGATTATAAGGGGAAGTATAAACCAAATCCATAAGTGAAATATTGTAAGGAATGGAGTTAAGTTCTTCAAGAAAGTTTTAATGGTATCTAGAAGAAGAACTAGTGCAGATTTTAGAAGGTAAGGTAGATTTTGAAGGAATGGAAGTGGTTGGGGGTTTAGAAGAAGGAGATGGTTCCTTAAGGGGTTATGAATATAAATGAGTGGTTATAATATCTTTGAGAAATTGTTCCTCCAAATATGGTTTCTTGTATTTTGTGATAGGATCTTTGTGAGATGGTTTATGATGATAATTGACCTTAGCTACATTAACATATTGATAATTTTTTTAATATTGGTCATAATCGACATCAATAAAACAAAAATCCTTTGTAGTTTATTGATTATTAGATATGATAAAATGTTTTTATCTATTAGAGGAAAAAGCTTTGGAAACTTGTCATTTTTGAGAAGTAGTGTTGTACTCTTGATGACAAAAGTTGATCATGGCTTCATGATTAAAGGAATCACCAAGCATGTAGGGGATAAAAAATTTAGAAATCCATCTATAAGATTCATGGGAATGACCAATGTTAGTGTGGAACCAATAAAATTGATTAGGTTCATACCATTTAGGTGGATTATTAGGATAAGTAAAGGGTTTAGAGGGTGGTAAGAATTGTTTCATTTCCTATACAATGACTGGTATATGAGAATATGGGGGATTGTTGGCTTTGGAAAATCCTAGTTTGGCTTGAGAATTATTGTCAGTGATGGCATTATTAAAAGTTTGAAAATATCCTTTAAGGAGTTTGGTATTAGGTTAAAATTTCTTCATGAGAAAGTCTTGGTATTTAGCTTGGTCAAGAGCTTCATTAAGTGTTTAGGGAACAAAGTTTTGAACCTTATATTAAAGAGAAGGATTTAAATTAGTTATAAAGAGTTTAAGTAAACTATCATTAATCATGATATGGTCAGTTTTATGGGCTAGATATTTCCATATTTTGATAAAATTATGAGTTGATTTGGTGAGATATTGCTTAGCATTGATAAAATAGCTAAGGCAATTTTAGGGAAGATCATTATGTTGAAACTCTTTGACTAAAGAATTGAATAAACCCTCATGTTTCCAAATGAAATGTTGGGGAAGTTTGTTGTATCATTCCAATAGATCACCACTAAAGGTTTTAAAGAAAGTTTAGTTGTGGCAAAAGTATTAGTTTGGATACACTCTTTGTAAAGATTTCAAAAGGCTTTGAGAAAGGAGGCAGGGTCTTTAATCCCATCATACTTGATAATTGGAGATATATTACCAATATAAATGGACATGATGAAAGGGGATAAAGGCTAAATTTGGATTTTTTTAAAGTATTTTGTTATTCATTATAAGTTGAGGAATAACATTTCCTATAACATCTCTAAGAGGTGGAGGAATAAAATTAGGATTAGCTTGAGGATGGATAGTCAGAGGTTGATTAGCCATATGGATCACGTGACATTGTAGTTTATTCATTTGAGAGGTGTTAAAATTTTTCATTATGTTCATTTTTTGTATGAATTATGCAAGAAGTTGAGTCATATCGATTGGTGGGTTGGTGTTTATAAGAGAACTCCTCAAATTAGTATGAGGGGGAGGGTTATTAGAAGATGGGTTATTAATGGGATTATTGGATAAAATTATGTCAATTGCTCCCACATTATGTTGAATATTTTGAATATGGGAATTGTATTGATTGATATAAAAAGGATCAGATCCACCTACTTCATCTTGGGGTATAATTTGAACCATGTTATAATCCATAGATGAAGGAAGGGAAGAGGTGATCCAAGAGTGATGGTTATCTTCAAAGGAAAAGAGAGGGAGAAATGAACATCCCATATATTATCTAAATAGATTCAATTTGTTTAATAAGGTTTTGATAGAGGATTTCATGATGACTTGAGAAAAATGAATAGAATGTTAAAGAAGTAAAATAAAGAACTAAGTCAGATAGATAGGATAGGTAGTAAGCGTACAGAGTCAACTAAGTCAGCCTAGTACTGTAAACTAGTAAAAATAAAGTTTAATAAGAGTATAGATTTGACTAGGTTGACTTAGTACTACAATTTGACTAGTAAAAAGAAATATAGAGTTGACTAAGTTGACCTACTATTGCAGTAGGGAGAAAAATAGTCTGTAAGAGACGATGTCAAATAGAATGATAGTGTACTAAAAACAAAGAAAAATATTGCAATGTAATTTGAAATAAAGAAATGGAAGTAAACACATAAGAAATAGGATCAATGAGGATGATCCAATTGAGACACACAACATAAAACCTTGTACCAATGTTGGCTAATGTAAGTTTTTGCAATACAACATATAATGAGCAAAGAGCAAGAAATCAACTGAAAAACAAATGCTAACTAAATGGTCATCTTGAATTTTATTATATTTTTATAAAGTGTTAATTTAAGTGTGATAAGGAAGTTTGATAAAATTATGGAGATAAAAAGCAATCTATGAATAGTTTTAAGATGTTTAGGTTGAAAGGGATTTGTGTTGGAAATGGTACTGGCTTGGTATTGGGGCCTAGCCCCACACTTCACAATCCTATAACAATAAGGTTTTTAGGTGATTTTCAAATATATACCATCAACAACATGTTTCTAATTGGCCATAAAATTAAGTTATCTTCCCCCTCGGTGATGAAATCTAAATAGGTAGGCCTTGGGTAGACAAATGTTTAAATGTGTTTCAAAATTATGTGATTTGGTAGTGTGTGAAATAAAGAGAGAAAATAGTAAAACTAAATGGTATATTGAAAAACAACCTAATTAGAATATGTGATATATTATAATCATGAAAATAAATAAAATAAAATTTTGAAGTAATTAATATCATATAGTTGTTAATTTCCAATTTGAAACACAATATAGAGTCAGTTAAGATGACTGTGTATGCAAACATTACAGAATAAGGCTGATAGTGTCACTATTATACTACTTAAGTAAGAGTATTTTAATAACTATGTCAAAAGAGTTGACTTATTATTTTAAATAGAAGACAAAATATAGAACTAAGTTGACCAGGTTAACCTAGTTTATTATATGATGGTAGTTTTAAAGATTGCAAATTATGTAAAATAGAACTATAAGGAAGAACTAAAATGAAAGAGAGAGAGAAAGAGAGGAAACTTGGTGGGATGGAAGATCCTAAGGAATGTGAAATTTATATTTAAGTTTTTTGAATTTTAATTATAAATTATGCCAATTGTGTTGACTAGGCTGACCTAGTTTTACAATTCCTTGTTTGTTGAAGCCTATCAAAATGAATATACTAGTCTGGTCGACCTAGTATGTTTTCT
Organism: Torreya grandis; assembly: GCA_037957365.1. Lineage (NCBI taxonomy): Eukaryota > Viridiplantae > Streptophyta > Pinopsida > Cupressales > Taxaceae > Torreya > Torreya grandis. Next base: position 86,704 of record JARHVA010009186.1, read on the forward strand.
AGAAGTTGTCTGAAATACTATACTGACCTGATCATCCTAGTATGTTTTATAGAGATGAATAATAGTATTTTTTTGACCCTTTTTACCCAATAAATTGTATTTGATGAAGACCTACAAAGAAATAATAAAGTTTTTTTGATGTGACTGTGTGTTAAACATGTGCACAAAAGTTAGAAACTATACCAGCCCTATCGACCTAGTATCATAAATATATAAAAATAATAAATAAAATGATAAAAATTGAAAAATTGAAAGAAAACCTGCAAGGATTAGATTCATGTTGGGTTCACCAAAATGTATGAAATCATAAATGTATTAGATCCATAAATCAATCCTTTCTTGAAGAAGATAGACCCTACTTACACTTCTAATTGGGGATACATTATATAATTGGGAACATGACCAATATGTGGATCTTCTAGACCAAATTATGGGATATCTTACCATAATAATAATAATAATAATACTAATAATAATATGGAGGGTTAAAAAGCCTCCAGTAAATAAAACTCATGAAATAACCCTAACTAAGTCCTATGTTTTCATATTCATTATTCTAATAAGAATTAAAGAAAAGAAATCTAATCTAGTGCTCATCAAAGCTTGTGGCACAATATGGGGGTTAGTAAACAAATGAAAATAAAAATTCATAAGATAATCCTAATTTAGCTATGTATAGGTAAAACCCTAATGCATGTAGAATAAGAGTAATATTATTCAAAAGCCAATACTTATGCTACTTTTATCTACTAAAGAGAGAATCAATGTTAGAGAATAATTACCTAAAATATGAACCTATTGAGACTCAATATCTACCTTTGGCAAAGGGGCTTTGCAAGAGGTTGTTTTGGTTTGTAAGGATCACTATGAAAGGCCAAACTATCTAATACTTCTCCATAATACTAGATTCTCCAAGTAGAAACCCTAAACTAAGACTCCTCAAGTATAATGGTGGAAGAGCATATTGTAAAGAAAAAATGAATAATAACTCTTACTTTCTCTCTAAGAATGGAAAAATGATCTTGTATATATAGGTGGATTTAAACCTAAACCCTTATAAATTTTTTGGATGATAGGGTTGATGAAGTTGACCTAGTATCATTATTGACAAAAACTCACTAGGTTACAAGCTAGGTCATATAAGAGCTGATCTAAACCCTAAATATGTTTCACCAATAAGAGTACAAGGTTAACCCAATCAACCTAGTAAGGTAAACTATCAAAATGGGTTTTAGTTAGGAAAAGGGGTATGAAAGGTGGTAAAATACTAGAAGAGTGTGTATAATAGGAGTAAATATCTTATGGGAATATTTTCAAGAATAGGTTAGATTGGTAATAAGTGATAATAAGGGACAACAATCCATTGGAGCACCAATGGTCTACCCACCCCTTTCCCAGTGAACCCCTTAAGGTGTGCACTTAGATAGATTGAGAATATATGGATTATTATAAGATAGAAGCATCAGTGGTTAATAAATTTGAAAATATTATGTGTATATAGAGTCCACACACTCAACCACCCATAGGAGGACAACTCAGTCAATACCCTAATACAGATAGTATTGTGCCTATAAGGTAAGTGAAATATTGATGCTTCATAGGGTTATAAGTAAATGGTGAGATTACATTATCATGATGATGATACACAAATATAATAATAGAACACCATGATCTCTTCTTCACATAGTCAAGAGGCCTATAAATAATACCTATAAGCTGATTATTAGAAACAAGGTAGATTAGATGAATAATTCATCTTGTTTCTAAGGATATGAGGTGTTAAAAAGGTTAAAATAACACATGAATAGTATTATGGATGTTAGTAAAGTGAAAGAGAGTGTTCATGTAGGTAGAGGTGTTATATCTCACCTTATCATACAATTTAGGCAAGCCAAGTAGGTAGGGTTGTGAACAAGATGGTTAAGTCATGAAACCCTACAAAGGAGTGAAAACATGAATAAGGGTAGAGTTTACATGTCACTTTTATAATAAAATCTGTGTTCCCATCCAATATTTCATTCCTTGAGATGGGTAAAATAATATAATAACCTATTAAGCCTATTAGTTCTAAAGACAAATAAGCAACCCTGTGCCCACAACTTGGAGAATTGTACATGCTCTAAGATTGTCTAAATATTAGAAACACCTAAGTAGGGAGGTCATAAAATGGATAAATTTTTAAAAATTATGATAAAATTAGAGTTTCAAAATAACATAATGGCTTAGCTAGATTAAATAGTCTTAAAATTTATACACATAGACCTAGGCAAACCTAACTATGTTCTACATGTAGGGTTATTAACAAAGAGAATGGGAATATGATGAGTATGAAAAATTTGTAATGTAAAGAAGGAAATTAGTAGTTTTATCTATTTAATAAGTTTTTTAACCTTTAGTTAATATTTTGGTCCACTTAAGGCAAGTGAAGAAGAACCTAACAATTCTACACAAGCCCTTTAGGCATAATAGACCTAAACAGGGCTATATATGCCAATTAGAGGCTTATACAAATTTGGGAGGATGTTTGAAGTTATATAAATATGGGATAGAAGTAATTAAAGTGAAATATGGGTTTCATAATCATTATAACCTAAATTTTATCAAAAAATCACTTAGCCAAACATCTAAACTATACACATTCATTAGGCCTAATAGGCCCAAACAAGCCTGTGTGTACAAGATGAGAACATTTGCTTGGTTAAGGATAATTTTATAGGAAAATAAATGTTATAATAAGTTAAATTATAAATTTTAACAAGTTTTAAAATGATGGAGTCTTATATCCAAGAGAGAAAGAAGATCAATGACCTATTAGGCCCTTAGGCCTAAACTTGTGCACACAGACCTAATTTATATTGAAGGAATCTAGGTTTGAGATGATATGAAGGTCTATAGACATATAAAATAAATTTAGAGAGGTATATCAACATTTTATGATGATAATATACTCATGTGATGTTGATAAGGCACTAAACATAGTCATCAAGGTTTATGTAAACCTAATTATTTGCAAAACCTACGCAATAGATGAATGGATAAAAGGCAAAACTAATGGAAAAGATTTTTGTTAGGAATATTTTACACCATAAGATAATGTTTCATGATTTAAAAATCCATAAAACCTACATTGGAAAGAGTAATGACTACTTGAACCTCTATCTTCCCCAACACTCAAGCTATCAGTGAAACCTACAATTGCAATCACAAGAGAAGAATGTAGAATAGAGTTTTGATAGATAAGATAAAAATATATAGGATAAAAATAGGTAATAAGGATAATATTTTATTTATTCTAAAGGTATAAATACATACAAGTCACCTTATATCCATGACACCCAATTTAGGCTTATTAGGCCTAAAAGTCACTCTTGAGGCCTCAAACCCCATGTTCACCTTAGTAACATAACCAAATTCCACAAGATAATAAAAGAAAATGATGATGTGTGGGGGAATGGTTTAGGCCATAAAAGGTTTTTTTAATTAGATAATGTAATAAAAAATTTAGTTTCAGTCTTGAATTCCACCTCAAAATACACAGTCCAAGCAACCAGATCAAGTTGCCTATTCAAATGCTCAGATCACTCATCACAAAAGCACTCAAGGAAAATGCTCCTAGGGGAGGTTGGGAATCAATTTGGAATAAATATCCATGGTAGAGGGATTTGGATTGAGGGTTCTAGGTTTATAAATAAATATTAATACTATAGACATGTCCAAACTACCTTTAGGAAGCTCAAGGTTCACCAACATACACTCACATCTCTCTACAAAAGATGCATGGGGCCCTAATATTTTCATAAGTTTTAAGGGGTTATATATAATAAACATAAATTACCATAATTTTAGGATTGGATCTCTCATATTTATGAACCATCATTAAGATGGTAGACCTCCAAAACATTGCTTAAACCCTAGTGATGACCTGATTGTGGAGATGATGGAGAATTGTCATATATTTTCAAAGGAATGACCCTAACAACACTTGAACAATAAAATGAACTCAAAGGAAACCTTGGCCATGGTACTAGATTATATGGAGACTATATGGATTTGATATAAAATAGTATTTTTTTAATGAATTGGGTAGAGAATAGGTTGCAGAGTTATTTGAGAAGTTTCTAAACATTAGAAGGGAAGTTTTAAGAATCATCTTCCCAAGACACTAGTTTTAAAAAAATATGCCTATGGATTTCTTTGTATGTCTCCTCCAAATAGCCAGTCTACAGATATAAAAGATAAAGTGGCCTAGTTACCTAGGTGAAGCAAGGTTACAGGTGTGCAATGCTTTAAAGAGGTGAATCATGGTATGAAAACTTGTTTAGGCTTATAACATTCTTATTCATATGATCTTAAAGTCTCATACAAGTTTTCATGGTTTCCAAACACACACAGTCAAATAATTAGGCCTAATAGTCCTAATGGACCTACTTAGTAAATGAAGAGGACTAAAAGTTGGCATTAAGGGAGTGTTAGGAGGGTCTACATAGATTCATTATACCATGTAAATAATGATATGGGTGATTAATGTACTTCATCATCATAATGGGGGATGGGATTAGTTTTTCAAGGTTATTCAACATGTAAAGAGGGTGATGGGCTTCTCAATGCCTCATGGAGACTAATTACACCTTTTAACTAACATTAATAGGAGTGATTGACTATTTTTGGCATGGCTATGCCTTTAACAAGTTAGATACATCCTCCACCACTCTATGTCAATGCCTAAAAGGGTCATTGGAGAGACCAACACATGGGGAGTCATTTGGAGGACATTGTAACTAATTGTAACTATATTTTTTGTTTATTATGGTCATTAATGACCTTTTTATATCATATACATACCATTATCCCTCTCCTTATCTCTTCATTATACTATATATTCAAGCCTTAAGGCCTTGATTTATATCCCTCACCTAGGTATGAGGAAACTTGACCTAGTTTTGTACTTGATGAACCTTAGACTGATGAATAGAATGTTGTAACTTATTCATGATTAATGTCTACTATTTACATGATTGTTTTTATATGCACAATTGGTGTAATCTTTCCCTTTGTAGGTCCAATTGTTACCTAGGTGATAATAGGTCTTCTATGTAGGTCATCTAGTGTGTTATGATGTTTATGGCTAAGTTTGGAGTGGAAGTCTTATAAGTGCCTTGAACCAAGCCTTTATCTCATCACCCTCATGCTCTAGTCATTAAAACTATCCTCTATATGAAACATTGTTTCTTAGAAGCCATTGAAGATAGTGATTCAGTTCTATGCATTATCTATTATTATTTTTAAGAGTTCAATTTTAGTGGATAACCAATATTGGTGCATCACCACCCCTTAGATTAGGATTATTTTATGCACTTTTATCCCTTTCCACCCTAATTAGTATGTTTTAAGTGATTTTGATCTAGATAGATGTACCATGGGAGCTAACCCCATAATCTAGATGTTTGGCCTAGATTATAGGTAACCCATAACCTTTAGGCCAATCCCATGTTAGTCCAAGTTTGAAGCAAAATTGAATAGTCTTCTTTGGAGGGTAAAACTAAGGTTGTTAACAGTAGTATTTCACTTAGTGTCTTCTCATAGTCATGATGAATCTAGTTGAGATACTCCATAGGAGGAAGATTAATTATACACCAGTGGTCCTTCTCAAAAAAGCCAATTATGATTTGTGGTTTGCTTACATGGAACACTTGGTCACACACAAGAATCACATTCCATTCCTATATGGATAGATTCCTGCACCCATTGATCTTCTTTAGTTTGATAAATGGGATAATTCTTGTGATAAGGTTTTTCCCACTCTGTTACTACATGTTTCCATGTATCTTTATTTCCATGTGGAATATACAGAGTGTTTGTGCATTATTTAGAGCATCCTATAGAGTATTTTCATGAATTTTATTGTGACTTACATCACACATCATCCTCCTCTTCCTATTTTTTCTTTGATACTATTGTAGTCTCTCCTCTTGCTTATATTTTTTGTGATGATACATCCATGGTGGACAATGATCTTCCTTCTACTAAGCCCCCACTATAGGATGAGATTTTGTTAGACCTTAGTTATCTTATTATAGATTATACATCCTTTCCTATGTTGATTATTTCTCTTCTAGATCCTTCACATACTTACATTTTGAAGGACTTTACTAATTTTAGTGAGATTATACACATTGAGTGTATCTACAAATAATGTTCCTTTGGACATTCATCTTGTAGATCTGAGTGCTTCATTTGTAGACCAATATTCAATTTTGATAGTTGTTGAGCCTTATTGTCCTCTTATCATGGACATTATTTTAATGAATGTTACATTCCATTACTCTTCTCTAGATGTAATGAGGGTACTTATAAACCCTCTTATTCTCTCCCCTTCATTGTATGTTTCTTTATTGTTATCTTCTATAGTTAGGCTTTTGATTCTTTTTTAGACTTTGGCACATTTGAGCAATATTAGGGAGACATGTGAGCATTTTCCATGGATATACATCTTGATTCCTACACACATTCCACTTGAGTGGGAATTCAATAGTTTGATATCTTAATTTTTATTTATTTTGAAAGGAAGAGAGAGTATTTATTGTAGAGGGACCTACTATAGCATTCACCATGTGGCATTTTGCATTTTCCTTCTCTCTTCTTTATGGAGGCACACATCCTTCATATTTTTTAAGGATACTATGATCATATTTATATACTTGGGTACCTCATCAGGCTTCATTGTTGGGACATAATTTTCCAACCGACCTAAGCTATGTTTAAGGGGATGTTAGAGTGGGGATTTCTAGTGCTGCCTTTTTTTCTTTATCTCTCTTTTTTTTGGGGGGGGTGGGTTTCCCACTAGATTTTCTCCTTTTACTCTAATTGTTGAGAGTTGCATTATATATGGTTACCTTAGTAGGCCTTATTACTAGGACCCATATTTTATTTTCCACCCACCTAAGATATGCTTAATGGGGGTGTTGGTGTAGGATATTTATTATTCCATTTACTTTAAATGGATAATACCTACACATTTAGCATCAACTTATTTAGGTGTGATAAGAGGTTAAGTGGGTGAGAGAAGATTTACACATGGAGTTAAAATGAGTACCATTGTGAGTTCTCTTATGAGTTCCATAGTGAGTTAAACTTAGTCCCAAAATGATTTCTTCTATGATTTAACTCCCCCTACTCATTCTTTATATTCATCTTCACTAGAAAATTATAATAGAGAAGATAATTGGTAAGCAAGGTAGTTTAATACATCGTGAAATTATTTCACATCCTCTTCTTGCATATTTTTAAATATAATTAGAGTCATTATTATTGTAGAATTCTTGTGTGCTCACTCTACAAGAAGATCACCTATTGGCCTATTCTGACATGCCTAACTCCAATGTGCACTCTAGTCTGAGTTTAATGTGATGACCGAAATAGTGTCTAATATTTAATTTCATGATCAAGTTATCATTAATAGGCTCCCTCTATAATTTAGTGTTGTAAATGAGTTTGGACACATAGTTGGTTTTGGGATATGATAGTTTTATGTGCTAATATAGTCATCAATTTTGGGTTTTTTTGGTACATAATATGACCCTAATAATTGGCCCAAAAATCAAGATTCATCATGATGTCATGTTATCACTTGGTAGTATTTTTCTAGTCAAGGGACCTATGGTAATATTTTTTCATCATGGGAATGCTACATGGAGGCTTTTTTCTTACTCATTTCTCATCCTTGGGCTCAAATCCACTTTAACATTTCTCCAATTTTAATATACCAATGTTTTTTCATGTGGCACAATCTCACTCACCTAGAGGTCATTAGTCATGGATCAATGTTAAAAGTGGTTTAGCTACTCTAATGCCCTATAATTTTGACATGTGGCCTCATCCTAAGGGCTCACTTGATCTCCTCTCTATCATATTTTTTTGATTGGCCCAGTAGCATAGGGAAGCATTATGTTGATAGGTGGATCCATACTATTCAACCAAAGAGTCTACCACCTTTTTGCCATGTACTAACCATCTTGGGGGCCTAAGGACATAATATCATGACCTGTGTCATCATCTTAGATGTTTAGAAAAACCTTGTGTAGCCTATTTATTCTAGGCATTCTTAATAAGTGAATAATTGAGGTCTAAATAGGTGGTAGCTTCTCATTCATCTAGGCCTATAATAAAGAGAAGTATTTGTTAAACATTTTAAATTTCCAAATTAAATGGCTAAGTCAAAATTTCAAAATAAAGACAACTTAGTCCATTTTATAATAAATGATTAAGTTTAAAAAATAAATAATGAAAATGATTAGCCATTTTAATCAATACAAATAAAAATTGAACTCCTCCTTATGAGGGTAAAATCACTTCAATTACCCAATTTAAAATCCTATTAGATATTTTCATTGATAAATCAACCAAGATGATATAGAAAATAATATAAACAAATTAAAGAAATAAGGTAAAAGGTTAAAGAAACAAACTAAATTCTAGGACCCTGAAGGTATGAAGTGATTCTTTAGAAAGGGTGAGTCATCGATTCACCTATAGGGTGGCTTTTATAATGAGAGCCTCATTAACCCTTGGGATAAAGTTTGCTTTCTTATCATGAAATACATCACCTTGGAGGGTAGGTTAAAGTGGTACTACCACTATCATTTTGATGTATTGAATCATTTTCATCATAATATGATATTTAATTTCCCATTTTATATCTTGTCATCTCTAGAGTCTTCTATGAGAATTACTAAGAATACGTATGAAAGTAACCCTATTGTTATTTTTGTCTCACTCCACCAAGGATTGATTATTTGCCTTCACCATTTCCATTTGACCCTGTATCCACCTAAACCCATACAATCCTACTTGGTTAAAGAAGTTAATGATAATGAGTTAGATGATAACATCCACTTGAGTGTTAAGTATGGCATCCCTAGTAAAATCAAGGCCACTAGCCCTACTATGAAAGATTCCCTAGGCCCTTCTAGGGATTCTCTTAACCTTAGGGCTCTATTTTATAATATTCTTGTTTCCCATCCCCATAAGAAGAAAGGATATAAAACCGCACTTGATTCCCAAAATAATAACCCTTCTCTATAGGGCCCCTATATTTCATCCACTTCAAGCGTTATGACTGGGTCCCCTAGCCAATCACAAAAGTTAGTAGTTGAGGGTTTTTGTGATTTGAATAATATCACTTCCCACTCAGGTGACAAAAAGAGGAAAGGAAATACTAGTAAACACTCTATGCCCAAGAAGTTGGGAAAGAAAAAAGACAAGAATTATTCTAGTGTTAAGAAGCCAACAAAGCCAATTGTGGATAAGAGGAACTATGAGCTTTAGGAGGAAGGGTATAATGTTTTTGAGAAGGATAAGGGTAAATAGGTCTAAGGGAGTACTACAAGGAGGTAAAACATTTAGAGGTCAAGTAGATTGGTTAGAGGAAAATCCCTAGTGTTGAAGATCATAGACTATTCTTTGGCCTATAATATGGAGGATGAGGTGGAGATAAAGGAGATAAAATCAAATCCTGATCAATTGATGGAATGTGAGAACACCATATTATTTGAGGAGTTAAATAACTCCTTTTATGATGTTGAAGAGGAGGACATCAAGATCTTGGAAACCCTTAGGAAAGAAGTTGCCAGTGAAAGGAATTGTGATAATTATATTCAGTTCAAGGACTTGGTTGATGTAAAGAGTGGGTTGTTCTCTCTAAAGAATAAAATTAATGTTCTTGCTACCATGTTCTCTAAAGTGATTCACTAGGCTGATACTTCACTAGTTGTCTTGTAGGATGCTCAGGGTGAGAAGGTGGACAAGGATGGCAATTTTTCTAGTAAGAAGGAACTCTTGGGTTTCTTCATGGAGGATTGGAATGCTCTACTCAAATATTGTTTGTTTTTTCTACTATTTTTGGTATTGGGTCTTTTAATGATTTCTTGTTAGTTTGTTCTTTATCCACTATTGTTTTACTATTCGTGGTTGTTGGCCTAGTTTTCTACCCTTGGGGCCTTTTGTAATAGGGATTTTCACCCTCATTTGTAACTTACCAATATCAAAAACAATATAAACAGGCAATGAATCAACTCAAAATAGGGAAATAATAGACTATAACATGACACATAATAACCAATATGGTGAAAATAATGACTAAAACTTAAAGATGCAATAATACAAAACCTTATCTTGTCAACTAGAAAGGCACACATAATTGACCCAAAATCCAAGAAATAGGTAAAATGATCAAGATAAGACTCATAAATAACTACGTAATATATATAAGTCCAAAGTTATTTTTCTTAAAGAGGAAACTTTAAAGTATTTAAAAAATGTTTTCCATGATTAAGAGTTCCTAGACTTAAATTTTTTTAAAAATCAATTAAAAGAGAGAGAACCATTATTATTGATTGTATTGAAGATATAGATAACCATCAAATTTAATCTTAGTTATTATTGATCAATATGCTAGTGTGTCCTCTGATTGGTAGGTTCATGACCTAGTTGATCATTTGCATGTACTATTATCCTCTGCAATCTTGGTGAGGCATTATATTAACACTTGTCAAGGTCTCACTTACTTATGGCCTTACCAAAGGCTTATAAACATATGAATCATCCTAAGGAGTGGGGTAAATAGGATAATTCCATGTGGCATGATCTTAGGCTCAAAGGATCTTAGCTATTAATCAGAATTATAAGGTCTATCCCGATGCCATAGTGAAGAAGGTTTATGCCATGTGGTGTGATCCCATGAATCTAAAAGGTCAAAGGCTTGTCTTAAAATCAAAAAGGGTCAAATAAATGGGGAAGTAGGATGATGACACACAACCTCATCTTGTTCATCTAGAAGATATCTATAAAGTGACTAAGTCTTGGACATGCATCTTCCTCAATTTCCCAAGGCTCACTTAGAAATAATTTACCATTGGCCTAAGACAACATAAAATAGTTATTATAATTAAAATATGAAACCTAACCATAAATTACTAAGGTGAAAGCCAAATAAATACAAAGGGGAAGGAAATATGTAGTGATATTAACAAATAAAATAAACATCCTTCTAATCTTAAAGTTAAATTTGACCCACTATTTGGAAAATGACCAAGTTTTATAATGAGACCCTAAAAAAACTTAGTCAAACGAAATTAATATGAGAAAAAAAGACCAAATATAGATAAATTATTAGATAAAATGGTCCCACTCAACCAAAAATTGAAGCCAATTCAATTTAATATTCCATAAAGTAATTAAGTTTTAAAAGTAAAGAAATACAAACACCCAGTCAATCAATCTAAAAAGAGACAATATTAGACCAAATAGATCAAGGAAAAGATGTGATAACTCTGAAATAGTTAGATAATCTATAAAAATATGAGGAAAAATGGTATATAAATGGAAATTTTGATGTAGTTCAAAACATGACTTTAAATAGACCAAGATTTATCATATTTATGCAGATTCAAAAAGTTGTATCCATAAGGTCCCAATTGTAAAACAAGTGCATGTAATAATTTTTTTAAATTTAGACTTAGTTGAATGAGTGAATAAAATATAAATTATTATTTCCACCTCCTAAGGACCTTTTCCAATCAAATCAACAATTTCATTAAGCCCAAGGTAAAGACTTGATTGAATCAAAAGACCAAAATCTAAAGCAAAAAGAGGTTCCATTATTTTAGTGACAAAATCAGGGCATGTTGTGAAATCAAAAACAAATTTATAATTCACTATCAAGTAATTGGTGAGTTATATTTGTAACCATAGTTTTTAATCTATGCACACACTCATTAACATTCTCATTAGGTCCTTTTTAAAGTTGTGAAATCTATGAAAACATGGCCTTTATTATATTTTTTTTCTTAAAAAATGAGCTAGAATTTATTGGCCAAAGAATTACAAGAGTGTATAGATCCATATCATACAGTGTAAAATCAAACAAGAGCATAGTCATTAAATATCTAAGGAAATATTTCTATCAACAAAATATCATTATGAACAAAGTTAAGACATGAAGCAATTGAATATGAATAACTAAAACATAGAAGATATAAAAATCATAGGTGAAGGGTAGAAAAAGATCTCATGTGTCAAAGTATTAAGTAATATATCATGTGAATTGATCTTATGAATTGGTTTTTAATATTTTTGTGAAAGAAATTGAGAATACTTTTGCCTAGATATTATATTTTTCTTAAGGATTGTAATTTCAAGGCTTGGAACCAAAGTAGTGGTAATAGGGATTAAAACACAAGGTTACTAAGGAATATTATGGATAAAATAGGAAGGTTTGTAAATGTTTTGAGATAGTTGATAAATTTGAGGAATAATAAATTAATCATTAAAACCATTTTTAAAATGTAAAGACATAGTAATATGCATAGAGGAAACAAGAGAAGGAATAATATTAGAAGAAATTTGAGACATAACCCCATTTTTTAGCATTGAAGACAAACCTATAGAATGTTGAGCATTATTTAATATTACTATAAATCCATGATATTTTTTAAATAATGAAGGTGTGATATCTGTCTTGTGAATCATTATACTATATGTAAATAGATGAAGTTTTTAATCACAAAGTTTATTATCCAATCTAACCATCAAATTATAAAGAATCATTATAGGATAAACATTTAGTAATAATTATAGGATATTTCATTCCAATATCATAAAAAATAAGTAAATTTAGTAATCCATCATTATAAGAAGTGGTATTTAACCCATTGATATATAACTTTGAGTATAAGTTTCCTTGGATTTATAATATGTAACATTTTTTTATTTTTATTATTGATGTTTGTATTTTGATCTTGATGTAATTTATTCATAACTACCCCATTTAAATTCATATCAATAATTTGTTATAATAATGTTGTGGGTATGAATAGATTGACATTTATGAACTGGTAGATCTTCAATTTCAATATCATCAAAATTGATAAGGTCTCATATTTCACTCTTTAGATCATAGAATTGATTTGTTGAATAACAGTTTACTCTATGATACTCACAATAAAAATAATGTATCTTTATAGGTGGAAATTTAATCACATTAGAGTCAAGAAGACTATTCAAAAAGTCATGTGGACTATCAAAATATGTATTAAATCACTTGCATTCCTTGTGATAAGACACAAGGTTGATTTGAGGTTTCTCAATATTATTGTATAATTTATTAGGGTCATTTGTATGTAAAAGGGAATTTTTAGTATTAAATGAAGTAGATAAATCCACATTAGTTATAAAGTATTTTTACATATATTCATCATTATATAATGAATTGAAGGGGATATTCTCAATTAAATCAACTTCATCAATTAATTTTGAATTTGAAAGTTGTATAGTCATAGTTTATTCACTTCTTGTGCACAATAATTATTGGATTTGGAAAATATCTTATACAAAAAAAATTAATATAAATCTCATGATTATTAAATTTTAAATATCCATAATTCACTAGAAAAGGCATATATCTAATTTAAAAATATTTATTGTATTCAAGATCTTGTTGCATATTATGAGTATTTAGATGAACTATCATGCCTAGCTTATGTTTACATTAACCATGGTATTTATATCCCATTTTTTGTAAAAAATTTAATCTAAAACCATATTATTTTAATAATGCTTGAGAAAAATAGGATGTTTCAATTATCTATCATAAGTCCTTTATATTTATCATCGTAATATGGCTTATCGATAGGAACATATAAATCATTGGGTCTTCCATAGTATTTTGGGATAATTTAAAATTGTATAATGTCAAATATACTCAAATAATTTATATATTACCTAGATCTAGTTGGTTTAAATTTAAGTTTGGATAAGTTTTCATCAATCCTATTAGATTCATAATATTCCTCTTCATTATTTTCCTGAGTATCACTATCAAAATTTGAATGTATATTCTTGGTATATTGGAATAACTTGCCTAAGTGTCATATTGGATGTTTGAAATTTATTAATGTGTGGTATAATTCTCTTCATGGATACTACCATTTTTAAAAACCATAAATTCAAATAATTCACAAGGAATGTATAGATTAGCCCCTCATGTATAAATTTAAGCACCTATGTAACATATAGTAGACTGCATGCATGTCATTAATCCATGACCTTAAAAGTATAAGGTTATAGATCATATCATTAGATATCACTTGAAATTCATTAGGTATGGTTTGTTTTCTAACAATTATGTTCAATGTAATTTAATAAAGAGCCTTTCATGGCTAGTTATCAAAGTATTTTATATTCATATATGAGTTTGTAAGAGCATCTCTTATGATTCCCAATGCACTAAACAAGGACTCACTATAGATATTTAACCCCAAAACATTGTCTATAAGGACCCTTTTATCCTTTTATTATTGATGAACATTTTAATATACAAGGTTAAATTTTCATCCCTGATATTAGTAGAAGGTATTTGATTTGATTTGAAAGAGATGAGGTCCCATTATCCATTAGGTTTTTTAAAATAAAATCAAAATCCATAGTTTTGGTGTCATATGGTCATGTGATGTTATGTAAGGGCTCATAAATTATGTCTTCATATAAAATATACCTTGTAAGAAATTTTAAGATAGATACCTTGATTTGAGTATTATTAAGTTGATTTATGATATTATGATACTTAGTCACATTCACTCTAAGCCTTAAGATTTAGTAAGGTTAGTGTAGACATCCAATTCTAGCCACAACTGGCTTCCAACTAGACTTCAACTTGATTCCTACCAACCATTGCAAATTAAGCCTAAAAATAACTTAACATCCCAAATTTAGTCATGAATCATCCATCAAAGATTAGAATCATGTTGAGTTATCCCTAATTGGTATACTATCCTATATGAAACAATAACATCTCATGGATTCACCCCTAATCACCTTACGATATAAAAACTATTAGTTTAGCATATGGACCCATTAAGTGAGGTACTTGATCAAATCCTTAAAGAGATAAAAGGATAATAATAGTAAATTTAAAAATTAAACAAGATTAAATGCTTAGTTGAATTATCCATTTGTAGTTAATAAATATATAAAAATGGAAATTACAAAAAATAAAAAAATTTATCCTTTCATCATTGTCTTTATGAGTTGTCAAGCTCTTCCAAAATATCTCAAAATATCTAATTTGAGATCCATGCCTAGTAATTGAAAATCATGATTACATGACAACTTTTAACTCAACTAGAGTTAGTATTAACTCACCTAGATTTAGTTTGAACCTATTCCATGTTTAAACTCAACCTTAACTCACCTTTGTTGAGATTTAATTTATGAGGATATAAATGCAAGTCCATGCATATTGATTTCTAAGCTATTTTGGTGCAAATTTATTATGCATAAATATCTTCAAAGACTTTGATAGTGTAGTTTTATAATTCCAATTTGGAGAGAGAATCTTCATGTAAGTAGTGTTACCATGCTCAAATCTAAGCCAAGCAATAAAAGCCAAGGTGCCAAGAAAATTTGAAGCCAACAAAGCTCCATTGATGAATATTTCTTGATGCACAAGATGATTAATCCATTAAAAAATCCATTTGGATCTCCAAATAAGGTAAAATAAGGTGTTATTTTATATTTTAGTTGTGTTTCATATGCATTCTTGTTATCTAGGCTCTCCTTAGTGTCTACACTAGAGGTGTTATAATTTTATTGTGTTAATTTAATTTGTTTTATTGTAATAACACAAGACTAACCTCCCTTTACGTATTCCTTATTTAGAGTGAGAAGGGGTGTTATGATTATCCCTTAATTTATAATGAGAATGAATATAATGGTTTGAGACATTATGTTCCCTACCTCTTTGAGTTTTTATGACTTTCACCTTATAATACACCATCATATAATGAGTCACATAATGTGTGTGTGTGTGTGTGTGTGTGTGTGTGTGTGTGTGTGTGTGTGTGTGTGTGTGTGTGTGTGTGTGTGTGTGTGTGTGTGTGTGTAATATGCTAAATAAAAAATATTAATTGTGAAGTCATCATCACATAAAGCATAAATATTAAATATGACCCTAACATGTTTCAAAACATATACTAGTATTAAATAATATATTAGAAAAAGAAACATTTGCTCATTGATAAAAAATTAAATATCAACCATATGATTATTCATAATAACACACAAAAGTTAGGAACATCCCATGTATGGAATAAAATACAAGAGTATAACATAATCAAATCACATCCACCCATGAGGAAGGATAAGGAGAAGAAGATAGAATCTATACAAAATGAGGTGTAAGTATGGCTTATTAAATACAATGTGGTCTAGCATAGCCTAATGATAATGGTAACAAGGATAAACCTAATAAGATGGCATGACATAATTAAAATTTATGAATACACCCTAAGATAACCACAAAGAACTAATACACTAATAATGGAGAAATAGATTAATATAACCATAAAGAAAAATAATATTTATGATAATAATAACAATATCTAACCCTATGATGAAATGGATCATGCAAGGAAATGCAATCAATAATAAGCACATACAGGGGTAAACACTAAATATGACACAAAAATTCAAAGGATAACCCTATAAGTCAAATAATCATGCAAGGCAAAGGTTAATGGAAATATATGTATAATTAAATTCCAAATAAAATAGAAGAAACAATATAACCTTAATGGGTGTAAGAAGATCTAGGTATAAAAAAACACTACAATAAATTATAAAATAGGGCACAAAAAATATGATATAAATAAAATAGATGAATATCTAAAATGTCCCTAAATGGGAATCAATAAATATATCTTGAAATGTATGAAATTATCCAATCGGGTTTATATAAAAATATATGATTTTTCACTTACTTATACTCTAACTATGATTGAAAATAATGAGAAACATGTTCTAAAATAGTGAAAAAAAGAATCCATAAATATCATTGTTATCTAATGGTGTGAACATAATCAAAATTATCAAAAAAAGTATAAATAACCCCTCATGTATAAATTTTAAGGATCTATATAATGCAGAGGGGAGTGAATACATGGAATGTATCCATGGCCTCCCTCATAGAAATTTATAGCTAATAGCATTGGATATAACTTGAAATTTAGTAGGTGTGGTTTATGATACTAAATATAATTAATTTAACAACTATTTTTGGTTGATTGTAAGATCCTTTTGTATCCACTCCATAGTATGTAAGAGCATGTATTTCAATTTTCAATGTACTAAGAAATGGCTCACTATGAATTTTTAACCATGAAAAATTATTCAAAAGGACTTTTTAAATTCATTTATGATTTATAACTTAACTATAAAAGGTTAAATTTTGATCAAAAATATCCTTGGAAGTTAAGTTGTCTGACTTGAAAGAGATGAGCTTTCACTATCTATAAATATTTTAACAACATAATGAAAGTATGTAGGTTTAGTGTCATGTGGTAAATTAGTGTCATGGAAGGATTCATAAATTATGTTCTTATTAAAATTAAACCTTGTAATTTATTATAAGATAAATGCCTTAGAATGAGTATTCTGAAGTTGATCTATGATATCATAATATTTATTAGTATGAACTCTAAGATTTGTGATTAAGGAAGTTTAGAATAATATACACACCTAATTTTGGTGTAATACACTTTTCCATTATTATGTATATATCATGCATTAGAACACTTATTCTACTTATGTAGATTTAGATATTTTACTACACCTTTATTCCCATAATAGATCCTATTTGGCCTTTATTCATCTTGTTATTCTCATATTTTTTTGTGTTAAACTTAAAGATCTCAGTCATCCATCATTTAAGATCCTAGTCACACATTATTTAAGCAATCTTGTCTCCATTATAAGCATTTTTTCATATTATAACATGCTTAATGGTCTTTCAATTTATTCCTAATTTGTCTCTCTTAATTTTTTGGGTCCTTCTCACTTTGGCCTAATTTCATGCACCTTTTATTTTATTTATCGCATTATTTTATGGTTAATCTTTATCTCTCTCTCTCTCTCTCTCTCTCTCTCTCTCTCTCTCTCTCTCTCTCTCTCTCTCTCTCTCTCTCTCTCTCTCACACACACACACACACAAGTCAAGCATTTATAATTTACCAAGTATCAGTCAATTGAGATATATTTCGATATGTTTAATACACTTATTAGTTTTATCCATTTCTACACTATGAAGGAGATTAAAAATTTATTCTATAAAACATCTATATCATTTCCAATTCTTTTGCCTTCATCACCTTATGCCAAAATAAGATTTAGTGAGAAGAACATAGTTGCATTTTATTATCCAAGATAGTAGGTGAAGATCTTACTCTCAGTTGGGTATCACATGCATATTATAATTACTTTGACTCTAGATATAAATATGCATGATATGTAACTACAACTACCCTGAGTCAACTAATTTTCATCCACTTTTTGTCTTGATACATTCTAGGGTTATGTCTAGGAGAAAATGTGACATAATTCAGTGCATTTTTCTTACCAATTCAGAAAATCAATTACACAACCATACTCTCCATTTGATTATGCACCTACCTATAAATTCATGTATTTATAGACTAATAGATTACATAATCAACGGTAAGGTATAGAAACAACAAAAATATAGGTATGTAATCTATAGTATGTTACGTTTGTCTTATACATATTTAATGACCTACAAAAAGTCTCTTAATATAGTTAGTAATATATATTACATATAGTTTAGTATAGTTAGCTAAAAAGTATAGGTCCAATTTTAAAATTTGATAATTCTTCCCCGGTGTGTTATTTTCCATCTCCCTTATATTTTCAATGTATTTCATTGTTTGTTTAATCATTTCTCATTTTAGTTTCTATTTTTATCACATTAGTTATTTTATTTAATCTTTTGTATTGTGATGCCTTAGATCATCTCATGTGCCCTATTTTACCATTTCATTAGTAATGTTTAACAATAAATTTCACTATTAGGTAAAAAAATTGGTTAGCCCCTCCATTCTTTGAACACTTACAACTTACAAGGTTTCCCCTAGGGTATGATTTCTAATTTTACATTTCAAACTACATTTTTATAGTTACATATTATTTTTTTATTATTTTAGTACTCAAGCATTAGCCTTATCTTCATTAATGTTGTTTATGCTTATATATTATGTTGACTTAAAAGCCTATATCTACACATCCTACTAATAAAAATGTTATATTGAGTGGTTCTAATTGTGATTTTTGTAAATGTACTATTTTTGATGTTCATGCTTCTTTGAAATAAAAATTCCAATCATTACTTCAACTCATACTATTTTTGATGATAATGGAAATTTTAATGACTTAAATGTTCAAATGTATATGTTTATGATATGACTCTTCATAATTATGTTTCTTTTGATGATGAAAATGGTTGTGATAATCATTCCAATGATCATAATGCTATTTATTTTTATGATAAACCTTTATTTAAATTAATGAGCCTAAATTTATATTTATGAATGAAATTGATTTTGAAAAAAATCCTGATAAAATCCCTAAGGAACTTAATGGTATGATTTTTCTAGTTACCAAATAACAAAATAAGAGAACTGGGGAAAAGGAACCTACACATAAAATGACAAAAACATTCCCTTGAATTTTTTTAATACACATATTGGAGGATCTCTTTCTACATTGGTGGAGAGGAAAATACTACTATTGATCATAATCCTTTTATGCTTACACCTAGTGTCATTCTTATTTAGGTTATTCCTACTATTTCTACACAATCTAGTTTTTATTTAGCTCTTCCTACTAATTTGGCACCTTGTACTTATAATATACCAAATAATGTACCATCACATAGTGTTTATTTTATTATTAGTCATGTTTAATCTATCAATCATGCATATATTACCATTAATGCTAATCCTATGATGGATCCCACACATGTTATAACATCTCAAGATTTCTTAGTTCAACAACATCATGAAACTATGAAATTATGAATCACAAAAATATCTCAAGGATCTCACAATTTTAGTCATGTGGTTACCTCTTACAACATTTTGCATAACCCATTGGCTCATGAGGTTCTTATTCATCATTTTCCTGTTGAATTTGTTTTTCATAAATTTGACTTATGTAATGAAAAGGATATTCTTTCCCACCACATTTTATCCTATTTTTATTCATGCTTTGTATTTTGTCATGATGATTTATTCATGACCATGATATTTCCTATAACTATCAAGGACTATACCTTGGATTGGGTTTTATGCCTTACTTTTAGGCTTCAAGGGTCGATTCAATCATTTGGACAACAAATTATTAGGCCATTTTTTCATAAAAATTATCCAAAAGATCATGTTTTGTCAAATTTCACAACTTAAAAAATGACCTAGTGATACTTTTATTTAATATGCACTTAGATGTAAGACTATGTTTACAAATATGTCTCATTACATCCTTTATAGTGATCTAAAAATTATTTTGTTCAATATTTTTGTGTAAACACTCAAATATAAAGTTATGTTCAACACTTACAAATATTTAGATGAAATTTATTAAATTCTTTGAAACTATGAGATTAAAATTTTAGAGGCCATTATGTTCAAATATACATCTAACATGTCTATCTCTACAATAACCAAATATCAAGTAAAATTAACATTAAAAGTTGATACTAATGATGTGCCAATGTTTCAAGATGACAATAAGGAAAAAATATTAACACAATATTAGAACCTTTTAAAATAGTTATTCTTACATATTATAGGAATATTTATCAATTTATAAGGTTACCTCAAGATCCTCACTATTTACCCTAATTTTGGTCTTATAAAAAATAAAGAATAAACTAGTTTCCATCAAATAGATCTAAGCATACATGAATGCAAGTAAAACAAAACATAAATGTCTAATAAAATGTAAATGGAAAAAAAATCCAAGTGCCACATATAAAATATAATAAGAAATGTAAATTACAAAGGCATAAGGAATGGTCACATGTGTTTACTATTTTAAGAAATTTAAACTATACATTAACTATATATAACTTACTCTTGTAATTTTGAAACTATACGATGCTCTTGGAAAGACTTTTGCACTATGTGGGTCATAGTGTATAAACTGGTTTGTGACAGTCCTATTAAGGTCATGTATATCTTCTTATGGCCATGTCTATCTTACTAGGGTTTCACATTCTATTATTTATTCACATATATATTTTCATATTCATGTTTCACATGTACCTTTACTTTGTTAATTTATCAAGTAGAATGTGTAGAATATAAAAATATACTCCATAGCCTAGCTTGAAAATATACAAATAGAAAAATGTAATGGAGTAAAAAAACCACCAATGTATCATTGTAAAATACATATCCTACCTACTCTAAATCATACCTCATGTCATTATATGAATGCATTGATAGAACAAATCGAGTGAGGGTTTTTTAAATCATCTTACCTATAAGTGCTGATGTAATTACATGAAGTTTAATACCATATTTTAGCATAGTGTAAATGATGAGAGATGATAATAGAATGGCAAAGTTGTAAGTATGAAGGATTGTATTTGATGTTTGGATTTAGGCTTGAACCTATGATATGTGTAGCTCCATTTTTTCTCTTCCATTTTTAGCTTCTCTTTAATGTTTTGACAAGATCTTGTATATATATGATGATATAGGATAATATACACATTTTATCTGACTATATAAAAGTATAAAGGAAAATCTAAAGTCACATGATAAATGACAAAGTCAAAATAGGCCCACATAGTTAAAGGGGATAAACATGTGCATGGAATGAATTTGTCCTAGATGGAATTGTATAGTACATGGGCCTCTATCAGATAAGGGTTAGACTCTATTTTCAAGGCATGGTTATTTAATAGGTGATAGTAATTAAAATGTGTTAATAGGTAATAAGTGTTAAGGTGATTTTCAGGATCAATAGACCAATATTATACCTATTTGGGGTTGGTATTGCCTTATAAATAGGATTAAATGTCCAATTTTTCCAAATAATTTCAATTAGGGATAAGACATAGGGAATAAGGGTCTTATGCAAAATTCAAGTGTCTAGGAATGCCCTCAATTTGACATGTTATGTGAGTGAAATTCATGTGTTCATCAAAGTATAAATGTAAATAATTTAAATATTTACCTTTACTTGCCTAGGTAAGGATGGAAGTTTTTTGATGCACACTTGAGATAAACTTCTATCCATAGCATGTAAACACGTAAATTATATCACAATCTAGTGTCGTAATTAACATTATAAAAAATCAACACACTAACACAACACCATCCCAAATTTGAATTTCCAAGTAATAAAATTTCCCTCCATTCTTTGGATAATTAATTAATCCATATTAATTAATCATGCACACATAATTATTAAGAACTAATTAAAATATAAATTTTTGACTACATCTAGACATCTTCCATGCTTCTCTCAACCAAGTGTTTAGTCATCTGACCACCTATTGATGCTTCTAAATGAACCATAGGTGATCTATAGTTTTTAAAGAACACTTCTCATTTTAAAATCTAAATATTGAAGGCATGAGCTACAGGTATTTGGTAATTAAGGTACCTATGGTGAAAATAGCGACAAAGCAAAATGGATTATTCCATAATATTTATAAAGTTGGATGGTTGGGGCCATCTTGGTTTAGTGCTAAATTTAACAAACAAACCTAGACCTAAGATATTGACTAAGCCAAATGATTATGAACAATATTTTATACTAAAGTGAATCATTAAAAAAAGGGGAAAAAGGAAGGGTATAGTAAGAAAGAAATAGTGATTGTTGAATCCTGATTGTAAATATATTGAAAAAGTTTCTAGAATTACCAAGAGTGATCTCAACCAATATATAGTGTGAAGTAGCCTAAGCTCATGCCCCACTATAAACTAGGCCTAGTTTTGAAGATATGATTATGTTACCAGTAAGAATTTGAATTTGCTTTTAGGTTTTGCTCCACATTTAGATAGCTAATGCACATCTATGTTTTAGAATAAATAAAGTGAAGTAAACCCAATTTCATTTCACCAACCTCGCATTACACAAGTTAACAACCTTGTAATTAATGATCTACTTAGTATTTTTAGAAATTATTCATATTTACACTCCAATTAGCAATTAATAAACTTTAACAATTAAAACACATTAAATTAGATAATTCATGTTGAATTCCTTGATCCCTTTATATTAATTGCTTAAACTATGATATAAAAAATAGTTCTAAGTATCTGCCTTTTACAATTGGTAATACCTATCCCTTTTATAGGAAGCCAAGTAATATACTAGTTAGTTTTCACACCTATAGGTGTACAAAAGATAATTGTCTTTTTTACAACCATAATACAAATATCTTTCCCAATATTACTGACCTAGAGGCAATCATGCAAAAAAACTAGTGTGTGCCTTTCTAAAATTGGCTCTTCATGGTAAGCCATAACTAAAAGACTCCTAACTTGGAGATGGGGCCCCTTGCTATTGAAGGATAGTCATTTCTCAAGAATTTTTCTCATTAATTAGGCTTAAGTCCATCACAAACCTAATGATGCATCCTTCTTTTTGATCTGCTAGCTCATCAAAATCCTTGTCATACCTATCCAAGGCCTCCTTGATATTTATTGCTTCATTTATTCTCTCCCCCACATTAAAGAACAACCCTATTATCTTATTATTTTCTAGGCTTGATTAGCCTTAACCCTTGTCTTTGATTTCTTGAGTCACTAAAGTAACTCTATGTTGGAATTCTTCATCACTAATTATTCCTAGGTTAGTGGGCTAGACTAGATCCTTGAGCATATTTCCTAAGAGCTTCTAAATTCTAGTGATGAGTCCTTTGCCTTCTTTAATAATATATTCAACTTTCTATTTCTAGGTGTTCAATGTTTGGATCTTATCTCCTATAATTCTAAAGTTGGCACTAAGGTACCCTTTTCTAATTACCTTGAAATTGGTAATTTACTTCTTGATTTAGATGTCAAGGAGCTGAGAAATCTCAATCTCAGATGCCTACCATTGATAATTTAATTGCTTGGTCACTAAGAATTGGTTTTATAGTGTACCTTATCTTGTTATTAGGGAATTCAATGCCTCAAAATTCTCATGAAATGAATTTTCAAGCATTTTGATTATTGTATTAGGGACTAAGATGATTTCTTGAGTCTGGAACCTTTCCTTTTCTTGCTCTATGTCGTAGATCCTTTGTTTTAATCCCTAGATGCCTACCTTAGATTACTAGGAATGGGCCTCAATCAATATTTCGACATCCTCCCCATGGATGGTGTCTTTTCCAATTTCCTACTCTCTGATAGGGTTTAACCCAGTGAATGGTTCAACCTTTTGGAAGGTGAAATCTTCTTGTCCAATCATAGAAATCCTTATAGTAATTCTTTCTAGTCTTGTTGTAACTTGGTTGAGTTGGAAATTTATGCTATTATTCTAAAATTATGGTTATTTAGGAACTTCTAAACTAACACTCCCAAAGGCTCCAAGCATGTCTAACTTTTGGCATTTCTTGCCAAGAAGGATTTGGATCTCTCTTTCTACTTGCTTATCCATAATATCCTAAATACATTGCTTGATTTCATCATGCATGCCTAAACCAACTCATTTCAAGACCCATGATGGAGAGAGAGATGGGATCTTTTGTAGCTTCCCATAAACAAACTAGTTAGGGATGACTAGTCCATGGATTAGGTTTTCCTCACTGAAAAGGTTGACTTCACTAGTAGGGTAAGTGAAGGTCAACCTAGACTTATTCATAGGTGTATGAGCTACCAAGGCCAATTATGCCTTTTACTTCTCCCCATCTAGATGGGTTAGCTCTTTACTTGTTGTATTAGAGGGATCCTCCTCCTAGTAAAACCATATACTATTTCTATGTTGACAAAGGCACCTTCTAATGTCTCACCTACTTCAAGAGCCACCATTCTAATGAACTCCACTAGGAAAAAGGGTCTATGTGGGGATGTTAAGGGTGGAGGGCCCTCTCTGGGTATATATTCCATCTTTGGTTTCTCAATCAAAGCTTTTCCCTTTCATTTGATATCTTTAAAATTCCCAACCTAGGTTTGTTCTACTAGTTTCACTTGTTGGGGCTTAGAGGACTATCCTCTCTCTGGTTCTTAATGGGTAGTCTTATATGGACATGGAAACAAGTGATAATGTAGAGGGTGTAGTTTTTATCTTTCCCATGAGAGCTTATTATCCTTGATCAACCTATTCTCTAATCAGATGTTGTGACCTTTGATTTTGGAAAGTACTTGTTCAAAGTTTTTGGCTCTTATATAAAAGTCATCACCCATACCTAACTAATGTCCATACTCAATCTTTGGGACCTTCATATCCCAAATTTTATTGATTAGTGTGTTGTTAGGGTCCTACATCTTGAGGTCATCCAACTAAAAATCAATGTAATTCCTATGCACCACCATGACTTCTAGTTGCTTCCAATATCTGATTATGACTTTGCTAATGTCCAATGGGAAGGAGTGGACTTGAGCTTTCTTATTCTATTTGCATGTCTTTACCAAACCTAGATAATTTGAGAGGCAATATCTTTCTATGTAATCTTGTTGAGAATATGAATTGGTAATTGACAAGGTTGAGTAAAGATACCCTCTATCCTTATCATGGTGCAATCTAGGTAGAACCATACATCCCCCATAGTTTCTACTTGCTTCTTAATGAGAGGATGGAGTCTTGGTATAGGGACTCTAGTGATTTCCTCATAAATGGTTGGGAAAACACCATCAAAGATAAATTACATGCATTTCCTATATTGTAATATATGTAATTTAGATTAGTGGTGAGAGATTGTGGTCTTGCCATCAAGAGACTAATTTCTTATGTTGGGGAAGGCTACAGAAGCCAAGAGTGAATCCAAGAGATAGGAAATCATAAATAATTTCTTAGAAGTCCTTATTTTAATATCCATGAACTATATGGCTAAGAAAAAACTTATCATGTATCGTATAGGAGGGGCTAACTTCTTTTCTAGCATAAAGTGGGCATATGATACCCAAATCTTGCTCACATAAGTAGTGGAAGGGGTACCAAAGGATCTATTTAGAAAGGTCATAGCTATCCTAAGGCCCTACCTAAATTTGAAAATAGGAATTTTTCCATTAGGGGATCTGAAAACATGGGAGCCTTGGATTAACCAAGGGGTGAGGACTAAATCTAGGTCCTAAGTGTTAGTCCAATCTCTCAAGGAGATTGGTATGAGGTAAGGGAAGCTTTTAGTATGTCTTAAAGGCCATGGAAGATATAAATGCAACCTTTTTTGTGATTCCCTATTGAATGATCCATTATCCATCTATTCTACAATCTATGAAAATAGGAGTAAGGATGTCAATGCAATGCATTACCTCTAGTTTCTCTATCACATGATGGATGCTTGCCTTTTGTATCATGACTATGTCATTGTATCTCTGATGCATAATGGCATTCCTCTTCTCTTCTTGGCATATGGGTTGTAATTCCTCCACAAGGAATAAAAGTTCTAGCTAGTTCCTAACTCTATGGATGTTTAGGGCTACCATGTCTAATTTTGTATCATTAAAAACCCTCCCTTTATTATCAGAGGTTAGGTAGAGTTTAGCTTCCATCTTCATTTATTGGCTACCTACCATTATTGATGACACTGAATTGAATTTGTAAGGTCACTAAGGGATTCAATATGGAACTTGCTTTAAGGCCTTATTGTTCTATTTTGATTGCCTTGTGATCAATTGAGCTAACTTGGGTCTTTTTTATAGAGGGCTAAGGGGTTTTTAGCTTTAATGGAAAAATATCTAGGCCTTAACTCTATACATGCTTTATATTTTATGGGACTCTCTTTATCATGCCCTCTATGCTTTCGAGCTTAGGAAATCTTTGATTTTGATTATCCATGCTTATGTGGAGCCTATGTGGCATGGCTCGATGCCTTTCATGGAAATTTTCATAAATGCTAGATGGAGACTAGCCATTGGCTTTCAAAACCTTTCTTTATTTCACCCTGATAACCCAAATCTAAGTTCCTACATTCCCATTGGCCCATTGATCTTTAAGTTCATGGTTATGCCACTTGGAACCTCAACAAATCTTCTTTGTGATAAGTATCCTTGTCAGTTGTCACCCTGGCTACTTGTTGGCCACATGTCAAGCTCCCAGAGCCTTGAAAGGTCATGAATCTCAATGCACCATTGGATCAAATCTAGTGGGTGAGTGATCACCATTGATATTTTCAAGGTCTAAGTCATTTAACTAAGTACCTTTATTAAGTGAGTCCCATCAAATCTTCATTTTTTTCTATCATGCATCTAATTGTCTCCTTCATGGCACTTTATGATCCTTTTATAGCTTTGTCAGTTATTTTGAGTACACGTCCACCATGTGTCAAGCTCGTAAAGCCTTTGAAAAGTCTTCAAGATCAATGCACCATTAGATAAAAATTGGTAAGTGATCACCATTGGATATTTGATGGACATAAACCATTAATTGTATGCTTCTTAGGGCATACATCTGCCATGTGTCAAGCTCACAAGGCCATTGAAAGGTTGTTAGGGTCAATGCACCATTAGATAGAGATCAATGAGAAAGTGATCACCATTAGATTTATAAATAGCACATAAGATAATCATTAGACCCCTAGATATAAATACTTAGGGTAAACCATTAATTCTAAGGCCAAGACTAGGTGTTGAGGCCTTACTATTAATATTTTAACCTAAGTTAGGTGACATTTAGAAAGTAATTTATAATATGAGCCATTTATACCCATGAAATATATGTAAGAATGGGAAAAAAGGGATAGAAAGAGGTTTGGGCCATGTTTAAAACATGATGTAATCTCTTCATTAGTCCTTTTATTAATTTGTTCCCACCAAATTAACTCCCACCAAATTTGAATTTGAACTCTGAGGGCTTCTTATTTAGGAACCCTATCTTCTTCCATGAAACCTATGCTTAGTCATCCAAAGGAAATTATTATCAAGGTTATTTTATAAATCACAATTAAAACTCACAAAGACATGTCCTTTTTCATGGTGATGATCTCTAAACTCTAACAAGAATATGGTTATGCAAAACTAGATTGAAATGCAGAGGTTATAAAATGTTTACAAGGGTCCCCATTTACAAAGTGGAAAAAAGGGGGATGTTGGTCCCAACAACAATGGTGACTCACAAGGGAAACATAGCAATATGTCAGAACCTAGAAACTTTGGTTTAGACCAACACATAAGTCTTTTATCTCCTTGGATCCACATATCATTACTTAGGCCAATTTAATGTTTAAAAAGTTTCAAATTCATCAAATTTAATTCCTCAAGCTAGAGCCTAAACATGTTATGTGTGTGCTTTGATTCCACTTACTATTTTTCATGAGAATTCAAGAAACAATGTCTAGGTTCATTTCATTTTGGCCATTGCATTTGACTTCAATTATATTTAAATATTCTCTTAAGATCAATTAATCTTAATTTAGGAGAGGATTAGGCATTGCTTTATTTCTAGTCAAGCATTTATATCCTTGATAGAGATAAATTTATCTCCACTCATGGCCTTGCTCCATTTCCAATCAAGCATACATAGCCTTGGTGGAGATTTCCTGAATCACCTCTGGCTTTCACCTCTTTTGATTTATCATTATCCTTTTTTTTAAATTTTGCTTTTAACATTGGTTAGGAGCCAAAATATCCAAGTTTAAGGATTTGGTCAAATGTCCTAGCCTTAGGATACTCTCCTTTATTTGAAACTTTAATCCTAGATAAATATGTGTTTTAAGTGTAAACATGCTTATGCTTTTAAATTTTGAACTCTCCTTCCACATACATGATCCTTATTACAACAAGGCTTTATCCTTAGGAAACATTTTGAATTCTTGGGGGTTAACTAATTTATCTGTGAGTTTTTTTGAAAGTTCCTACATTATACATAATACAATATTACAACCTTAAGCCCTCTTGTGTAAGATTCATAATCTTACTCAAAATTCTTGAACTTTGAGCAATTCTAAACAAAGACAATCCATAGGATTTTAATAAAACTAAGGAACACCACCAAGTAGAAAAGATAAAACACAAGCAAATAAACAAAAACAAACAAGCACAAGCAAATAAATATATATAAGCCCAGTAAGAAAAAACAAAGCAAGAAGGGAACTAACTAGCCTACCTACTCTAACCTTAACAATCTTACAAATGTTATTCCATGAATAACCCCAATGGAGCAGCAACAAAGTAATGCTTGAGGTATTACCCATTGGTGGATAAAGTAAACTCTACCCCTTATAAATATTTGAGCTTGAAGGTGTTATTCCCCAATGTTTCTATGATCTAAAATGGGCTAATCCATAAGGGTGTGAATTTTCCATGTTTCCCTTTGGGTTCAGATGCTTTGTCCCATAAGAGGACTAAGTCTCCTTGTTTGAATACTTTGACTTTGGATCTTTTGTAAAACCACCTTTTCACTGTGGCTTGGTGTTTGCTAAAGTCAGTAAAATCCTTTTCTCGATCATCTTCCAAGTAAATGATGTCTAATAACCTAGAAGTGGCATGTTCTTAACTTTATTCCATGTATTATTGCATAAATTTGTATGTAGGTATCTTGAGAGTGATGGTAATAATGGCCTCTTGTCCATACACTATCAAAAAATAATAAGTCTTCAAAGCCTACGTGATCCTTATCCTAGCAGCCTAGAGTGAAAACTTGAGTAGTTTGTGCCAAGTTCTGGGTTTGTCTTTTGTAGACTTCGTGATGGCCTTCATCAAATATCTATTTGTTGATTCAAAAAAACCATTCCCCTAGGGATAATGATTAGAGTAAAACTTAAGCGTAATATCATGGTCATTATTCCACTTGGTCATCTCAATTGAGATGAATGTAGACCCACTATTACATATGAGAGACACTGAAGTCCCAAATTTGGTACATATATTATCATCTAGGAAACTAATTACCTCTTCTATTCTACATTGCTTGGTGGCCACTACTTTAGTCCATCTAGTGTAGTAGTCAGTGGTAGTCAAGACATATTTGTGACCTTAGATGATTTGGGGTTAATTAATCTAACAAAGTCTATACCCCATTATGTAAATGGTTTGTCAATCATAATTGGTTGTAGAGGCATATCTACTTTTGGATCTTTGGTGCTAAATATTTGACAAAAGTGGAATTCTCTCACATGTTTGTGGGCATATTTAAAGACAGTGGGCCAATAATAACTATCCCTTAGGATCTTATGAGCTATAGTCCTTCTATAGGGATGTCTAATACCTAGTTTTTCATGAAAAGTGGCCATTATTTGGGAAACTTTTGCTTATGAGACACACCATAGGTAGATCCCTTCAAATTTCTTCCTATATAATACTCCATCCTTGATTAGGTAGTGTGTTTCCTTAAGTCTTAAGGCTATCTTATGCTCTCTAGATAGACCTATAGGATAAATTTCATTGATCAACAAATGTATGATTGAATCATACCACTAATTATTTTGGAAACTTTTTTGATCCACCTACATGATGCTTAGCCTAGGGTTATTATTGACAATCATTTAGATAAATCCTTGGCATCTTACTAGATTTGATATCTTTATCTCCAAATCAAATTCTTAAAAAATTGACATCCACTTACCTATACACTATCCTATCTCATTTTGGCTCAACATTAGTTTTATAACAAGATCAGGTAGGATGGCATGCACCTTGTTTCTGAAGATGTACTGCATAAATTTATATACTACCTTTACTAGTGCATATGCCTATTTATCAATCATAGAATAGTTCATCTTATCATTCTTAAAAATAGTACTCATGAAATCTATTTGGTGATCACACTGATCAAGATTTTGAGTCAATATAATAGTCATGGTATGATCAAATGCAAAAGAGTAGAGGTAAAAGTCTTTGAGAAATTGGGGCTTATAAGCACTAGGGCCTGACCAATGGCCTCCTTGATGTCATTAAATGCATTTTTAGATTCCTCATTCCACATTATTTTAGAATCTTTCTTGTGCATGTCATTTAATGGTTTGATAACCTCTACAAAACCAAAAATGAACTTCCTTATAAAATTTATTTTTCCAAATAATGAATTTATTTCCTTCTTGTTATTTGGGAGCTCAATTATGGATATGGCTCCCACTCTTTTAGGGTCTATGGAGATGCCATTATTGGTTATAATGTGTCATAATAGTTTCCATTTAGTTACATAGAATATGTATTTCTTAGGATTTAAGGAAATGCCATACCTCCTACATCTTTTAAAAACTTGTTACAGGTACATGAAGTGGTCTTCTCTATTTTTAGAGAAAACTATTAGATCATCCATATAAATGATGATGCATTTACCGATTAGGCCTTGGAAAGAATGATCCATAACTCTCTAATATTAGTCCAAAAGTAATCCTCTTTTAAGTGAAGGTTCCCTACTTTGTTGTGAACATTATCTTCATCCTATCCTCTCTGTCGATTAGCACCTTGTTATAACCTAAGAAGCCATCTAGGAAGGACACCATAGCTAACCTTGAAATAGTTTAAATTACCTATTTAAGGGAAGGGAGAGGGTAATTATCCTTTTTTGATGCTCTATTCAAATTCTTGAAATCAATACATAGCCTAATCTCACCATTCTTCTTCCTGACTAGCACTAGATTGGCCACCTGGGTTGAATGTCTAATAATAAATCCTATCTTATCATATAATAACCTTTTGACCTCTTTGAATATCATTAGTTATAACATGCAGGTTACTGGTCTTTGCTTTTGCCTAAATGGTTTACAAATTTATTTGATAGGTATGGTTTGGCTAATGACCCTTGGATCAAAAATCTTTAGGTCATCATAGGACCATGCTATAACATATTTATACTTGGTAAGGAGTTATTTAAGCTTCACTCTTTTAGAATTCATGCAAGATTTTCCAACATTCGCTAATTAGGATTCACCTTTGAGGCCAAGATCCATAATGTCATAATCTTTTTCACTTACTCTAAGAACTCTAGAAACCTCAACTATTTTATCTTGAGCAAATAGCCTCTCTAAAGAAATCATCCCTTTGGCGATTTTATTTTCATTTATTTGAATGACTTTTCCATCAATTTTGTTCCCTCTAGTATTATTTTCATCAAATTCATCTACGATACGGGTTTCAAATGACCTAGAATTGGTTAAGAAATTCAATATCTACTAGTCATCACTAAATACTTAGAAATGATTAACATTATCAAGTAATGATGGACATGGGACCAACTCAATACTAAAATTAGGGTAGTCTAGACTAGACATAATATTTGTTGCAGTGGATGCTAATTCATCTCTAACCTATTTTTCTTCCCTTAAAATGGAGGTGATGTTGAAGGCCTCAAAGGATTCAATCAGGTCCTAAAAATTAAACTTGTACCTGCTAAGATAGGATAATTTACATTGGTACCTACATTTGACCTGGTTGACCACTAGCTCAGAGTCACCAAAAACTAGTAGTTCTCTAGCTTTATTTTTGATAGAAAATTACAAGCCAAAGATGAGAAATTCATACATAGCAAGATTTTTAGTTCAAGGGAATTGGAATCTATAAGAGGCATGGTACATTTTTTTAGTAGGTTTGGTTAAGACAATAACCACACTTGATCCAGCCTTGCATCTAGCACCATCAAAATGCAATTTCCATAGCCCAAGGGGAGATTCCCTTTCCTTTGGATCATTTATCCTATCAGATTCTAAGGTGAAAACTCCTAATTCTAAATCAATTATGTTGACCCTTTCATTTACAACATTATATTCCACTATCATATGTTTCATTCTTGGTTCCCTCTCAATTCTAATTTGATTTAGCACTCCCTTCCAAGATAACCACAAGTGAGAATAATCGATGGACATATACCCATTCGAGGATTTAGTCCATTCTCTTCTCAATAGGATCCCATAGCCATCTAGCATGTCCACTACTTGAACGCCAATGAATTTCTAAATTTTTGGTTTAGAAGCTATTTGTATGTGAACATTTAGAAGTTCCCTGATCACTTTTACCCTTGATTTATCCAACTAAGTGACTATCCTATCATACTTGATGGGAGTTAGGCCTAACTATTTACATATACCAATAGTCATGATATTTGTAGAGGCACCTGAGTCTAATAAGAAATTGTGCAAGTTTTTACCAAACATCCTAACCATGAGTAGAAAAGGGGGTGATTCAGCCTTGGTTTTATGTACCATTACATTGGCATGATTATTTTTGGGAGCTTTATTGGATTCCAAAGATTCTAACAGTAAATCTCTTTATTTTGTGATCTGGGTTCATTCATGCAAGGTGATGTTGGACTTGATTTTATTCATTTATTCAATAATATTATATCCCATCTTGCTCAATGACTCAACATTAGGCTTAGAGTGGCCTCCTTTGGGTGGCTTAGGGTCATTCCTTGAAGCAATGTTAGGGGGTGTCATAGTTATTAGGAGGAGTTAAATTAGTCAAAAGTTGCCTTTATTCTCTTTTCATCAATGGGTAAGTATTTTAGGAACTATTTAAATGCATGTGTTTCTTCAGGGATCTCATCTAGTTTACTTTCCCCTTGGAATGGGAAATCAAACGTCTCTACCATGTGGATCTAGTCAGAGGACTTAGGACTAGATGTATTTGCATTGTTGTCTTGATTAGGGACTATTTTAAATTTATCTATTTCTTCTTGAAAAGTTTCAAAGGCTTTACAAAACTCAATGCAATCTATCTCACCATGTTTATTATTAGCATGCACTCTACAGTAGTCAAACAAGGCATTGTCTATGAGATTAATGCCCATAGTTTTGTTACCAACTGGGGGTTTAGTACTCATTTTATTGTAAAAGATATCATTATGAAACCTATTTCCTAGTTTGTTAAACTTATGAAAGGTAAATTTTCTTCCAAAGCTTTCACCAATATTGCCTACCTATTTTCTCAATTGGAGGAAGTCAATTCTAAGATTTTGAACCATCTTTAGTATGGACTCATTCTCACCCTTAAGGGTCTTAGAATTATGGACCTGGTAACTATTTGAATTAGGAGAATGTATTAAGGCCTTTTAATCATTGATAAGAGACCCATTAGTGATCATTGATAGGAAAACCATTAGTATCTTGATGAATCATGAATCCTAGATTTTGATTAGGGGAAATGTAACCAGTGGGCATGGTGTTCAGACTTGGGATTTTGTTAAGACCTAGATTATTTTGGTTATTATTTAGAAAAAATATCAAGGCCAAAATTTATGAGCTAACATTGGGGATGGAGTACATTGTGTGACCTTGTGGTTACATTTGATCACTGATAACTATTGCTTCAGAATAGGCTTGGGCCAATGATGCTATAACTAGTATGGATCTCTTTAGAAAAACAAAGGCCATTGGATCTACTTCATCTTTGTAGATCTTTAAATCTAAAATATCATTAGGATTATAAGGATCTATAGTTATGCTATACATTTTTTGAAATTTGGCATTGAAAGACCTTATAATAGCACTAACATCTCTTTTAATAGTTGTGAATTGAAAAAATATGACACAAAGATTGTTGATTTTCCCAAATTGGTCAATAAAAATGGTGTTGAAATCATTCCAAGTGGTAATGCAGTTGTGAGGAAAATTGAGGAACCACTCATATGTTGTATTTTTGAAAGTAAAAGGAAATATCCTACATGCTACATCTTCATGTACTTTATTTAACAACCTTAAAGTAGCCTTAAAAGATTTAACATTTTCTTCTATAGTTATAACACTAGTAAGATTGAATATAGGTAAATAATTCTCTAGATTATGGGATAAATTATGAACTATCCCATGTACATTAATAGGTGAACTCCCTAATCAAGCCATACCTAGATGTGGTTTTAATGCAAAGTCTCCTTGAATAGGAGAAGTGGGAAAAGACTTGGAGAGTCTTTTTTTTCCTTTATCACACCTGATCTTTCAATGGCTTTATAGCTCTAGTAAAGGCTCCCTCATTTCTGAGCACAATTTGGTGAAAATATTAAGCAATTCTAGTTTGAAGATGTGATATCCTACTTTTAGAAAGGCAATCCAAGTTATGTTTCCTATAAACCAAACATTCAATACTATAGATCTACAAATTTTAAAGCTATTTTACCTAAACTAGTAATCAATTACCAAAAGATTATGACTTTTTCCCCAACACAATGCAAAGATAGGTCAAAAACCTCCCAGATCATCAATCTTTGCACTCAGAGATCCATCTAAAGGTGTAATGATATCTTAAATTTGGGTTAATCAACACTTAGCCCTCCTTCTAGCACCACTAGAGCCCTCCTTGTTGATGCTTCTAAATGAACCACATGTGATTTCTAGTGTTTAAAGAACACTTCTCATTTTAGAATCTAAAGATTGCATGAGCTACAAGTATTTGGCAATTAAGGTGCCTAAAGTGAAAATAGTATCAAAGCAACATGGACTATCCCACAATATTTATAGAGTTTGATGGCCGAGGGCCATCTTGGTTTAGTGTTGAATTTAACAAATAGACCTGGATCCAAGATACTAACTAAGATAAATGATTATGAATAATGTTTTATACTAAAATGAATCATTAAAAAAAGGGGCAAAATGAAGGG
The DNA here is from genome assembly GCA_037957365.1 of Torreya grandis. Lineage (NCBI taxonomy): Eukaryota > Viridiplantae > Streptophyta > Pinopsida > Cupressales > Taxaceae > Torreya > Torreya grandis. The sequence goes on from JARHVA010009186.1 coordinate 122,230, forward strand.
TAGAGGAAGAAATAAATAGTGATTGTTGAATCATGATTGTAAACATATTGACAAAGTTTCTAGAATTATCAAGAGTGATCTTAACCAATATATAGTGTGAATTAGCCTAAATTCACATTCCACTATAAAACGAGCCTAGTTTTGAAGAGAGGATAATGATACAAGTAAGAATTTGAATTTACTTTTAGGTTTTGTTCCAGATTTAGATAGCTAATGCACATTTATGATGGAGAAAAAATATAGCAAAATAAACCTAGTTTCATTTCACTAACCTAGAATTACTCAAGTTAGCAACCTTGTAATTAATAATATACTTAGTATTTTTAGAAAATATTCATGTTTACACTCTAATAAGTAATTGATAAACTTTAGTAATTGAAACACTTTAAATTAGATAATTCCTGTTGAATTTCTTGATCCCTTTTTATTAATTGCTTAAACCATGATTCAAAAAATAGTTTGAAGTCTCTCCCTTTTACAATTGGTTATACCTATCCCTTTTATAGGAATTCAAGTAGTATAGAATTCATTTTTCACACCTACAAGTGTATAAAAGACAATTGTCTTTGTTACTACCATAATACAAATATCTTTCCCAACATTACTGACCTAGAGGCAATCATGCAAAAAAACTAGTGTGTGCCTTTATACAATTGGCTCTTCATGGTAAGCCATAATTAAAAGATTCCTAACTTAGAGGTGGGGCCCCTTGCTATTAAAGGATAGTCATTTATTAGGAATTTTTATCATTAATTAGGCTTAATTTCATCACAAACCTGATGATGCATCCTTCTTTTTGATCTGTCAGCTCATCAAAATCCTTGTCATACCTATCCAAGGCCTCCTTGATGTTTCTTTCTTCATTTATTCTCTCCTCAATATTAAAGATCAACCCTAGTATCTTATTGTTTTCTAGGATTGATTATCCTTAACCCTTTTCTTTGATTTCTTGAGTCACTAAATTAACTCTATGTTGGAAATCTTCATCACTAATTATTCCTAGGTTAGTGGGCTAGATAGGATCCTTGAGCATATTTCCTAGGAGCTTCTAAATTATGGAAATGAGTCCTTTAAGTTCTTTAATAATCTCTTCAACTTTGGATTTCTATGTGTTCAATGTTTGGATCTTAACTCCTATAATTCCAAAGTTAGAACTAAGGTACCCTTTGCTAATTACCTTGAAATTGGGAATTTGCTTCTTGATTTGGATGTCAAGGAGCTGACCAATTTTAATCTCAGATACCTACCATTGATAATTTAATTGCTTGGTCATTGAGACTTAGTTTTATAATGTACCCTATCTTATCCTCAAGGAATTTAATGCCTTAAACATCTCATGAAATTAATTTTCAATCATTTTGATTATTGTAACAAGCATTAAGATGATTGCTTGAGTCTGTAACCTTTCCTTTTCTTGATCTAAGTATGAGAACCTTTGTTTTAATCCTTGGATGCCTAATTTAACTTATTGGGAATGGGTCTCAATAAAAATTTCTACAACCCCCCCATGGATGGTGGATTTTCTAATTTCCTACACTTTGATAGGGGTTAACCCAGTGAATGGTTCAACCTTTTGGAAGGTGAACTCTTCTTATCCAATCATAGAAATCCTTGTTGTAATTATTTCTAGTCCTATTATATCTTGGTTTAATTGGACCTTTATGTTAGTATTCTTAAATTATGGTTGGTCAAGAACTTCCAAACTTGCACTCCTAGAGGCTCTAGGCATGTTTGACTTCTAGCCTTTCTTGGCATGAAGGATCTAGATCTCTCTTTCTTCTTGCTTGTCCACAATATCCTAAATCCATGGCTTGATTTCATCATGCACACCCAAACTAACTTGTGTCAAGGCCCATGATGGAGAGAGATATGGGATCTTCTATAGTTTCCCATAAACAAACTAATTAGGGATGACTGGTCCATGGATTGGGTTTTATTCACTGAAAAGGTTGACTTCACTAGTAGGGTAAGTGAAGGTCAACCTAGGCTTCTTCTTAGGTTCAAGAGGCACCAAGGCCAATTATACCTTTCACTTCTCCCCATCCAAATGGGTTGGATATTTACTTGTTGTATTAGAGGGATCCTCCTTCCTATCATAACCATATGTTGTTGCTATGTCGACAAGGTCACCTTCTAATGTCTCACTTGCTTCAAGAGCCATCATGCCAATGAACTCCACTAGGGAAGAGGGCATTTATGTGGATTTTTAGAGTGGAGGGCCCTCTCTAGGATTATATTCAATCTTTGGTTCCTCAATAAATGCTTTGCCTTTTCCTTTGATATCATTAGAATGCTTAACTTGGGTTTGTTCTACTAGTTCCACTTGTTGGGGCTTAGAGGATTGCCCTCTCTATGGTTCTTGATGGGTAGTCCTGAATGGACCTAAAAATAAGTGATAATGTAAAAGGTGAAATTTAAATATTTCCCTTGAGTGCTTGTTGTCCTTGATCAACCTATGCTCCAATTGAATGTTTTGACCTTTGATTCTGGAAAGTACTTGTTTAAAGTTTTTATCTCTTATATAAATGTCATCACCCACACCTAACTGATGTCCATAATCAATCTTTATGATTTTCCTATCCTAGATGTGGTTGATCAATGTGTTCCTAAGGTCTTTCATCTTGAATTCATCCAAGTAAAAATCAAAAGAATTCCTATGCACCACCATGACTTCCATCTACTTCCAATATTTGATTATGACTTTGCCAATGTCCAATGGGAAGGGGTGGACTTGAGCTTTCTTCTTCTATTTACATGTCTTGTCCACACCGTAGATAATTTGAGAGGAAATATCTTGCTTTATAATATTTTTTGGGACATGAAAGGGTAATAGATAGGGCTAAGTTAGTATCCCATCTAGCCTTATCATGGTGTAATCTAGGTAGAACCATACATCCCCCATATTTTTTAATTATTTATTAATGAGAGGATGAAGTCGTATCATAGGGACACTAGTGATTACCTCATAAACGGTTAGGAAAACATCATCATAGACAAATTACATATCATTCCTATATTTAAATATATGTAATTTAGAGTAGTGATGAGAGATTGTGGTCTTGCCATCAGGAGACTAGTTTCTTATTTCGAGGAAGATTACAAAATCCAAGAGTGAATATAAGAGATAAGACATCATAAATAATTACTTGAAAGTCATTTTAATAATCAAGAATTATTTGGCTAGGAAAGAACTTATCAGGATTCTTATAAGAGGGGTTAGGTTCTTTTCTAGCATAAAGTGGACATAAGATACCAAAATATTTCTCATATAAGTAGTGAAAGGGGCACCTAAGGCTCTGTTTAGTAAGGTCATAGCTATCCTAATTCCCTTCCTAAATTATACAATATGAATTTTTCCATCAAGGGATTTGAAAACATGGGATCCTTATATTAACCAAGGGGTGGGATTGATTCTAGGTCTTAAGTGTTAGTCCAATCTCTCAAGGATGGGAGATCGATATGAGGCAAGGGAAGCTTGTATTAGGTCTCAAAGGTCATGGGGGTGATATATGAAACCTTTTTTTTCTTCCCTCTTGAATGATCCATTCTACATCTACTTTATAATCTACAAAAATAAGAGCAAGGATGTTGATACAATGCATTACCTTTAGTTTGGATGTCGCATGATGGAGGCCTACCATCTAGATCATGACAATGTCATTATATCTATAATGCACATTATAATTCCTCTTCTCTTCCTAAGAAATGGGCTATAATTCCTCCACAAGGAAGAACAATTTTGATTAATTCCTGACTCCATGGATGTTTAGGGCTACCATGTCTAGCTCTATATCCTTGAAAATCCTCCTTTCATTGTCAGAGGTTAGGTAGAGTTCAACTTCCATCTTCATTTATTGCCTACCTACCACTATTGATGACATTAAATTGAATTTACAAAGTCACCAAGGGTTTCACCAAGGCACTTACTTCAAGTCTTAGTTGCTCTATTTTGATTACTTTGTGATCAATTGAGACAACTTGAGTCTTCTTTATAGAGGGCTTAGGGTGTTTTTAGCTTTAATGGTGGAATCTATAGGTCTTAACTCTATATGTGCTTTATATTTGATGGGACTCTATTTCTCATTCCCTCTACACTTTAGAGCTTAGAAGATCTTTGATTTTGATCCTCTATGCTTATGTGGAGCCTATGTGGTGTGGGTATATGCCTTTCATAGAAATTTTCATAAATGCTAGTTGGAGACTAGCTATTGGCTTTTAAAAGCCTTCTTTATTTCACCTCGATAACCCAAATCCATATTCCTACATTCTCATTAGACCATTGATATTTAAGTTCATGGTTATGCTAATTGGCACCTTGGAAAATCTTCTTTGTGCTACTTATCCTTGTTAGTTTCTACCCTAGCTACATGTTGGCCACATGTCATGCTCATGGAGCCTTAAAAGGTTATAAATATCAATGCATCATTGAATCAAATCTAGTGGGTGAGTGATCATCATTAATATTTTTAAGGTCTAAGTCATTAAACTAAGCACCTTTACTAAGTGGGTCCCATCAAATCTTCATTTTCATCTATCAAGTAGTCACTTGTCTCCTGCATGGCACTTTATGATCCTTTCATAGCTTTGTCAGTTAATTTGAGCATGCATCAGTCATGTGTCAAGCTTACAAATCCTTTGAAAGTTATTCAAGCTTGATACATCATCAAATGAAGATCAGTGAGCAAGCAATCACCACTATATAATTGATGGGATCAGACCATTAATTGCATGATTCTTAGGGTATATGTCAACCATATGTTAAGCTCATGGGGCCTTTGAAAGGTCATTGGGATTGATGCACTATCAGATGGAAATTAGCTAGAAAAATATACAAAGATAATGTAAGATAATCATTACACCCATACATATAAATACTTAGGGTAAACCATTAAGTCTAAGGCCAAGACTATGTTGAGGCCTTACTATTAATATTTTAACCTAAGTTAGGTGACCTTTTGAAAGGACTTTATAATATGAGCCATTTAGACCCATGGAAAAATATGCAAGAATGGGAAAGATGGATAGAAATAGGATTAGGCCATGTTTAAAATATGATTTAGGAACTTCATCAGTCCTTTTATTAATTTGTTCCCACCAGCTTAACTCCCACCAAATTTAAATTTAAATTTTGAGGGCTTCTTGTTCAAGAACCCTATCTTCTTCCATGAAAACTATGCTTAATCATCCAAATGCAATTATTTGAAAGGTTAGTTTATAAATAATAATTAAAAATAATAAAGACCCATCCCTTTTTATGGTGATGATCTCAAGATTCGAATAAGAATATCCTTATTCAAAACTAGACCAGAATGTAGAGGTTATAAAATGTTTACAAGGGTCCCCATTTCTAAAGTGGAAAAAAGGGGGATGTTGGTCCCAACAACACCACATCCTTAACTTCCTCAACTAATTTTTGAGTCACCTTTGAACATTTAAACTACCATGGTTAGTCACTAAACTACCTTGTACCATTCATGATTATTCATTCAACTACCACCTAAATCTTCCCCTTTATCACACACATGGGGATTAGTCATCATCCATAGAGATGAGGACTCAAATCCAACCATTGATATTAATAATTATCAAATAAATGTTGATTATTCTCAACCATTCATCTCATCACCCTCAATTATATAAATGAAAGTGTCATTATCCATTTTCATCATCCACTTTCAAGATATCAAATTCATCATATTCATCCATTGAAAATTCAGTATATTTGCATCCATATGCTATCCAATACACCTTTTTTTAGAGAAATAAATTGATCACCCACATCCAATGAAGTAAGAACAAATCATATGTTAACAATCGAGAAATTGATGAGTGTATTTTACATTTTTTAAAGTACATTATTTTTTATATTTATATTTATTTGTTTCTCTATTAGAGGTTTAGTTTATATTTAGAATAGGAATTTACATTAGTTTGATTTTTTAGTTTATATTAGAACTCTAAATTTTTAGGTATCATATTTTGACATGTTTAGTGGGACATTTTCCACATCTTGATCATTATAATTGCATTTTTTAGGGTTTTACAGTTGTTTTTATTCTCTTTTAGATTGTATTTATATTTAATATTGGTCTTAGAATTTATTTTTATAGTTTTAGATGCATTTTGAATTTTATATGTGGTTTTATGTGTCCCTATGTAATAGTGGTTTTATCCTACAGGACAATGAAATTATAGAACATTTTGGCATGCTTACAAAATATTTTGGTAGTTTTATTCATAATATTTTTTTAGATTTTAAATTAATATTTCATGGCTTTATGTCTAAATTTTATGACTTTCTTGACCTATTGATATCTGGTATTTATAATTTTTCTATCTTTATGTTGTTCTCTATATTTATTTTTAATTTTTGTGGAATGGTAGTTTTGTAGCATCAGTCAACACGTTTATTCTGCATAATGGTGGATTTGTGGAATATTTTAGTAGGTTTGTGTTTCACTATATTTTTAGATCATTTTATTTTATTTTTAAAAATAAGTAAAACTAAAGAAATGGAGAAGGTGTAGATAAACCTGGATGTGGTTATGAATTCCATTGATCAAGACATCATGAGTACTCCTCTTTGGATATGGAAGAATGACCTAAAAATCAATAAAAATTAAATAAGATTTGGATTATAATGGTTAATAAGTGGGTTTATTAGAAAATTCTAGTTCTTAGAAGTATAAAACCTCCTAGGATGGTTGTCAACCCACTTGTTAAAACAAGTTAAGTACAAATGAATGCTAATAAGAAATGATTTAAGCAAAGAAAGAAGAAATTACATTAAAAAAGTGATAAAATACTTCAAAATTATTGATTCCTTTTGAAATAAATTAACCTAACTTGCATAAAAGAAATGCTAAAGTGATAATGGTCAGGACGGGTTGCTATGGATAAATACTAGGTTGTGACAAGGATAGAGAAATATAAGTTTTTATGGGTTGAAAGGGGTATTTTTAGCTTGATATTTTGGGGATAAACATTTATAAAGATATCAATGTTATTATTTTATGGATTTATTTCAATCAATAAGAACTAACATTGGTCACTGTGTGAAAATATAGTTTTAACTTAGTAGAAAATTAGGATTTTTGGAGAGTGAAGGAGAATTTTTGGGCTAAAAAATGCTGGGATAGGTTCATAAAGATAGGAATGAAGCTAAAAAATGTTTAGATATATATTTTGGACTTAAAAGAGTGTTGAAGGTTAGTGAGTGTTGGATAGAAGATGGGTGTTGAAGTGTAGGACTTTAATACAGGTAGTTGAGGCTATACTAATCAACAAATAATAAGATAAGAAATACATAATATTGATCAATAATAAAAAAATTAATTATCTTGAAGTAATAATGTTGTCTTGGAAGTAGATGGCAGTTCAAGATAACCTTGATGGAGTCCTAGGAGAATGTAGATAATATAACAGTGTTATAACCTTTGGTCTATCATTAGTGTAGCTCATTTATGCTTTGAGATTCTCTAGATCTCTAGTTTAACTCTCTAGTGTACACACAAGTTCACAAAAAATTATCACCTATACTTAAACTTAGCTTGTTCAACCTCTTGAGCAAAGGTCATGGGTAGTCTTAAATAATCAATGCCAGTTCTGGTCAACCAACATCAATCAAGGGATGACTGATGTTGGTCAAGGTAGAATAGGTCCAACTTATCAAAAATAATATTTTTCACTTAATTTTGGTAGTTAATACCATTAAAAATGTTCTAAATTAGTTTAAGGGAGAGTGGTCACATGGGTATAAATAGTCTAGGGAGGCTAGGGAGTGAATGTAAGGGCAAGGAATGGTCTTAAGGCAAGTTGTTAGTAAGTTAGCCATGGGCTTGGTCTTAAGGTGAGGTGTAAATATAAGTTTATTAGCTTAATTAATTAAATAATCTATCTAAATGTGGGTAGGGGTAAATGGTTTTTTAAGGGGGTTAATAAATTCTCTAACCCAAGGGGGTTAAGGAGTCAAAAGGGTGTGTTGCAACATCTAGAACCATTGGTGTAGTTTTCTAGTGTCTACATTTTCCCCCTTTCTGTTGCATAGTTTGTATTGATAAGATACAAAACAAAAATGAATGGTTAGTGGAAGGTTGGATACCCCAAGTGTGGGAGTAGGTATTCCCTCTTAAACTAAGAATGGATGAGGTGAAATGGAGTCAAGTTTAGGTTTGACAAGTGGATAAGTTAGTGACAAGGTAGCTTGGTTGGTTTAAGAATTTAAGTCTAATTAGGTGCAAATAATTCAACCAAGTACAATATCATACATCATGTATATACTAGGCTACCATATTTTAAGGAGTTGGTAAATAGGGTTTCAATTAGAATAACAAGTGATAGGGTAACCAAGCCACAATGTTAGGCTTAACTAATATGGGTTACACCTATAAAATCAAGTAAACTAGTGGATTTGTATGTGGTCTCATAGATATAAAAGTAGGATGTGATCTTGAGAAGATAAAATTGTCACATATGTCAGCACCATAAGAGGTCATGCTTTAATTCACCTAAATGGTTTCACATAAACATAACATGTGTGTGTTGAGTATAGTGAGGTAGTTATGCAGTCAAAACAACCAAGGCAAGGTAGTCACAAATAAGGTGAACCATAAGACAAAAAATGACTGAGAATAAAATGATTTGGTTGGGTTGGTTGGTAGTGAGTAAATTGGTTATCCAATTTGGTGTAGGATGGAAAAAAGGACCCAAGGGGTAAGTATGGTGGTTGGGGGTAGGGGGATTACAAATCCCTAAAGGGTTTGATCAACATTGGTTAACCTAATAGAGAAATGATTGATGTTGATTAGTGACTAAACCCTATAAAAAGGGTATCACTAACCAAAATGATCAAGTCTTGTTCTTGAGTTTTTGTATTTTTATTGATTTGGCTTATGCATTTGAAAATGACTAAGAGTATTTGTTGGGTGAGTAAAGTGATGAGGTAAGGATGTGGATCCATGGGATTAGTGGCACATGACGCTAGAGTATGGGGACCAGCTGATTGGGTTGCCATGAGTGAGGGGGTTGGGTGTGGTGAGTTGAGTTATGCCACATTGAGGAAGCATTAATCCAGGGTGTATGAGGGTAAGATTTGGGTAGGGGTGGAATACCATGGAGGAAGCAGATCCAAGATGAGGTAGGTGGATGTAGTTTTTTGTTTGTGTTTAATTTTGTTTATGTTAGTGATTTTGGTGTGGTATTAGGTTAGTTAGATTGGATAGGCTAGGGGAAGGGTAAGAATAGGGTTTAGGGTAGGAAATTTAGGGTATTGAGTGGTTTTCATAAAAATCTAGGGTTTGCAGTCTCATCCATAGGTTTGACTGGTGAGGTATGTTCTTATTGTTGGTATTAAAAAATTAATGTTTTCATTGATGTCAAAGTCAAGTTGAATGCCCTTAATGATAAAATAAAGAATTGATGTCATGCTTGGTGAAGTGGTGTGTGACTAACAAGATTTGTTTCTATGTTAAGATAAAATTTGAAGCCAACCTAGTATCCTTTCTGAGGTTTGTTGACATATCAATATCATATTCAAGATACAAGAAAAGCATTTTTCTTGAACTCTAAGTACTGAAAACATACAAGGAAAACACATGGACCAAAAAGTCCTTGCATACCATATGAGGTCTTGATATAAATTTTTAATGTGAAAAAGCTCACAAAGTCTATTGAGAATGGACTTGTCTTTAGTAAATCATTTTTTAATAATGATATAATAGAACTAGCATGTCCGTGTCCAAACTTTGAGCACTAGGTATCTTGATTAGCATAGTCTAGCTCTGTGAAGAAGATTTATGCATGATGCATGATAAAGTTTTATGTTGTGGATTAGTATAATCATGATTAAGTATTATAAGTTTATTAAACATGGGAAATAGGAAAATAAGTCTTCAAATAAGGTCAGAGGTCTAGTTTTGAAGCTTAGCTCCTGCATGAAGAGACCTAGTAAGAATATATAGGCTTGGTGCCTTAGTGAGATAAGATATATATGAATTATGTGATTAAGGGTGATAGTGTGAGAGAATTATATGATGTTGTATTAAATGAGGGTAGAGTGTTAAATATATTTTAAGAGGTTTCAATGGATGATAATATGTAAAGTATGCTTGGTAGTGTGAAGCTTAGTGTATAAAGTGACCTATACTAGCCTAAGTAGGGGTCAAGTTAATTTACAAACATGGAAGAGATATTGAGAGAATTCAAAGTGGTTTGAGGTATTTTTATAAGAATTTTTACCAATTTTGAATTCAATACCTGAAGGATAAAGTAGTAAATTTGGTGGTATGTTTGACTATGTGCACAAAAAAGGGTGTTTCAGACTCAAGAAGAAGTTTCTCATGCTCATTGTAATGTGTAACCTTTGCATGAGACCCCGAGCACTTCCTGATAGTTGGGTAAGGTCCCTAGATTAAATTTATTAGAATTGGTTTTGGATTTGTGGGGTAATACTTTATGAGTGATTTATAAGAAGGTAAGGTAATCAAAACCCTTATAAAGACCTGATAAGAAAGATCTAATCAAGTTGAGAGGATCCTCCTACAAAAAAATTAATGAAAATGCATGGAATAATGGATTTATTTAATGAAAATACATGAATTAATAGATTTATATAATTATCATAAACACTTAAGGGATTATATTGATCACGAGCCACTTTGAGGGGGTAACTCCTTTGAGCAAGATAAATACAATAAATTTATGGATACCTTCATTAGCCTCAACACTTACTTATATGCTAAGTCTAATCAAAGAAACTACTACTTCTCATGAATGTGGGATAAAACAAAATGCTCACAAGATGACTTACAAATCATATTCATCCATAACAACTACTATACTAACAAAGTAAAAATAAGGGTGCCATGGGTTTCTAACATCCCCTCCCTCTTAGAAAAAATTGTCTTCAAATTTTCAGATTTGTGAATTAGTGCTTAATCTAAAAGAGTGGTTCCCATGTTGCATCCTATGGTTACTATTATCCAATTTTCATACATAGTTATGTGTTTTCCTTTGTCTAAGTTTAGAATCTCTTGTCTATTTTAAATTCATTGTGAAGAGCTCGTGAAGAAACCAGTTGTTTTCTCTTCTTCAGAAGATTTTTTTTATCCTTGTGCAAGTGTATTTTCCCCCTTTTTACCTAAGTGTTGTCTCTTTTGGAAAGGTCTTTCTCTTCCTTTGTCTTTTCCCTTTAGATTTTACCCTTTTGGAAAAGTTTTGAAGGGTCTCTCTCTCTTCAAATTGCCCTTCAGATTTTTTTTGAAGGGTCTTTTCTCTCTAAAAAGTGCCCTTCAAAAAAAGTTCTAAAGGGTCACTTTTTCTTTGAAGTGCCCTTCAAATTTTTTTGAAGGGTCACTTTCTTCTTCCAAGTACCCTTATAAGAATTTTTGAAGGGCCACTTTGCCTTAAAGTACACTTCAATTTTTTTTTAAGGGTCACTTTCTTTTTCCAAGTGCCCTTCAGAAAAGTTATGAAGGGCCACTTTTCCTTGAAGTGCCCTTCAAATTTTTTTGAAGGGTCAATTCATCTTCCAAGAGCCCTTCAAAAAAGTTCTAAAGGGCCACTTTGCCTTAAATTTCCCTTCAAAATTTTTTGAAGGGGCACTTTGCCTTTGAGTTACCCTTCAAAAAAAATTTGAAGGGTCATTTCCCTTTGAAGTGCCCTTTGAAATTATTTCGAAGGGCCACATCCTTTTAAAAGTGCCCTTCAGAAAATTTTTGAAGGGCCACTTCCTTCTAAAAGTTGCCCTTTAGATTTTTTTTGAATGGTCACTTCCTTCTAAAAGTGTGATTTGAAATTTTTTTGAAGGGCCACTTCCTTCTAAAAGTTCCCTTCAAAATATTTCTAAAGGGTCATTTCCTTCTGAAAGTGCCCTTTGAAAATTTTCCAAAGGGTCACTTCCTTCTGAAAGTGCCCTTTGGAAAAAATTCCAAAGGGCCAAGCCATGACCTTTGAAAGAAATCCAAAGGAATTGTTGTATAATTTTTAGCCACAAAAATTATTTTGACAAGCCAAATTTACAAAAGGCCAAAAGAGAGACATGGATAATTCTTTTGAGGAAAAAATCTAAAGGAATTCCTTCAGATAAATTGTCCAATAGAATTCCTTAGAGAAAATTGTCTACATGGGATTTTTTTGAGATAAATTCCTAAATACTTAAGGTTGGAGAAGCCCATAGCTGAAACCCATAACAAAGCCTTTCTTGAATCCCACAACAAATCCTTTCCTAAAATACCATAGCAAATGCTTTTCTAGAAGCCCATATCAATGCCTTTCAGATCCAATGATTAATCTGAGTCATTCTAGATGTCCAATACAAAGCTCAACCATTATGCACATGGATTCTTAGCTAAGCCTCTTTAGGGTTAATGGTGAGAGATCTCACATCACCGTTGATTGATCAAGATCCATGCCATTTCATGATAACCAATCAAAGAAGAAGGATGAATCCCAATAGAATATAGTAGGTGTGAAACTAGTTTGATGCTATGACTCAATTGATAATATCCTTTTCTATTGGCATGAATTTGAGAGAGTAGGCTAGATGTGTAACAACTCGTGATGACATGGATCAATCAAATGACCTGAGCAAGAATCCTTTGTGAAAATAGTTACAGTTGTAGATGTTGATAGGAAAAAAATTGATTCCTCTCCTTGTCATCAAAGGTTTCCCTTTCTCTCTTCCTTTTGGCTATATATATATATATATAGCCAAAAAGAAGAGAGAAAGGGAAACCTTTGATGACAAGGAGAGGAATCAATTTTTATATATATATAGCCAAAAGGAAGAGAGAAAGGGAAACCTTTGATGACAAGGAGAGGAATCAATTTTTTTCCTATATATATATCCCCTTGGATAGTGTAAAAAAAACCAAACAGAGTATGGTGAAGCCCTGTTGGATTAATGTTATATTTTACCTTTGAGAACTAGTACAGTCCTTTATTTTCAAGTTTTTTGGACAATTTTTTGACTATGCAAGAGATGTATAGTGGTATCATGTGATTATTGTCCATCCTCATGCCCCTTTATCCTTCATACTTGAACAAGAGTTCTTGGTCTAACTAGTCATACAGTGTGTACCCAAGTGTATTGAATTTTTGCATGTGTATTACTATGTTGAATGTGCAATGTTTGCCTTTTAGCTCATTTACCTTGTGTTATCTTACACATCTCACCTATATGTTGAAATATTATTATTAGAGTCTTTAGGTCTTGGGAATGGTTTGTGTTTTTTTTGTATTGTGCACTAGAATCTAAATTCATGTGGAAAAATAGTTTTGGTGTATCACCACTCTTAGAACAAGATTTCTTTTTCTATAGTTTCTAACTCTTTTCCTTTTAAACAAGTTGGTTTATCAGAGATTATCTTATAGAGATATATTCAGGGAGCTAGCTCCATACTATAGAGGTCCATTTCCTCCATAGGCATACTCACAGGCCTAAAAATGTTCCAACATTGCCCAAATCTAGGAGAGGATTGAACACTCTCTTCTAGGGTGCAAGATTTGGAGAAAAAAGTTACATTTTATGCTACTAAATTAATATATCTATGATGGAGTGGGAGTAAAGTTGGTGTGTGCACCTATGTAGGATTACCTTTGACTCAATAATGGATCCTTCATTATCAAGTTCTGGTAAAATAGTTTGCACTCTGATGTTTGTGTCAAGAAATTTCTATAGATAAGAGACATGAAATACTAGGTGAACTTAGAAAGAAGGTGGGAGATCCATCTTATAGTCAAATGACCAATCTTCTAGAGATCCTTATATGGCCATAGAACATGGGAGCTAGTTTATGATGCCCTTTAAATTTTAAGGAGGATTACTTATATGGATATAGGATAATAAATACCATATCACCTACTTTAAAAGTACACTCAAAATGGTGTTGATTAGCCTCTTATTTCATTTTGTTTTATGCCATATGAAGATTGTCTTATAGGGTGTTGAGTATCTAACCTTGAGTTTGGAGAATCATGTCGACTACTTGAATTGGTGAACTACTGGAGGTGTATGGAAGGAGAAATGGTGGTGCTTGAGAATAGACTAAACTTCATATGGAATCATTTTAGTTGAAGTGTGGTAGCAGGTGTTGTACCACCATTCAATGAGAGGGAGCCAATTTTCACACTAGTGTTATTGTTCTAAGGTGAAGCAATGAAGGAAAATTTCCAAGCATTTGTTGATAATTTCAGTATGGCCATCATTTTGTAGATGATACCCAAAACTCATCTTCAGTTGGGTGTTAGTGCTTAGAAATATCTCTATCCAAAAATGGTTGGTGAAGGTTGCATCACAATTTAAGATAATGGAAGAAGGAATGCCATGAAGATGAAAAATCTAGTCCAAGAAAATTTGTGCAACTATGGAGGTGATATAGGGATGGTTGAGGGCACAAAAATGACTATATTTGGAGAGGTGATCAACCAAAACCAAGATCACTATTTTACCTCTAGATTTAGGGAGACCCTCAATAAAATCCATAGAAATATTTGTCCAAATCCTGTTAGGGATGGGAAAGGGTTCTAACAACCCAAGAATGAGTGTTGTCTCACCCTTGTTACATTAATAGGTATCACGTTGAACCACCATATGTTAGATTTTATTTTTCATTTCCTTCTAAAATAATTTGCATCATGCCCACTCATGAGTTTTGATAAATCCTGAGTGTCCTATAGATGGAGAAGCACAGATTTTATAGAATATAGCCTGTTGAAGATCTATGCTCTGGGGAAGCACCAAATGACCCTTATATCATAAAGAAGCACCATCCAAAGAATAATGTAGAATGAAAAATGATATAGTGGCCAATTATTGAATTATTTGAGATAATGAAGATTCATTGACATACCACTATTATAAAATATCCAACCAATTCAGAATAGGCATGGAAATAGATGAAAGGGAAGATTGGTTTCCAAATGTGTGAGACAAAACATCATCCACAATATTATCCTTACCATTCTTGTAAGTGATCTCATAGTCATAACCCATGAGTTTACTAACCCATTTCTATTGTGATGGGGTAGAGACCTAGTGTTTCAGGAAATATTTTAGACTTTGGTGATTAGTTTTTATGCAGAAATGAATCCCTAGTAGGTATGGCCACCTCTTCTATAATGTATAAAAAATGGCCATAATTTACTTCTCATAAGTAGAGAGTACCAAATTATTTATAGAAAGGGATTTTTTGGTGAATGAAATGGGACATCTTTCTTAGAGGATAAAAATTCCAAGTCCATTATTGCATGCATTACTCTTGATAGTGAAGGTCTTGGCAAAATCTAGCATAGCTAGAACAAGTGTAGTACATATAACATGTTTCAATTCTTCAAATGCATACTCAATAGATTTTGTCCATGTAAAAGCATACTTTTTCAACATATCTATTAGTGGATCTAAAATCTTCCTATAATCCTTGACAAATTTGTGATAGTATTTAGTCAGCCCCAAAAAACCATGGAAGCTCTTGAGTGTCTGAGGATGAGGCCAATTTGTAATGGCAACTATTTTCCCAATATCCACCTAAACCCCTTGGGCTAAAACAATATTCCCAAGACACTCCACTTTTTCCTATCCAAAATCACATTTAGACTATTTTGCATAGAGATGATCAAAGAGAAGTTACAGTGTGAGCTCTAGATGTTGAAATGCTTAGACCATGTTTTAGTATAAATGAACATATCATTGAAGAAGACCAAAATGAATTTCCATACATAGGGATGGAATATTTTATTCAATAATACCCAAAATATTGAAGGAGCATTAGTGAGGCCAAAATGCATGACTAAAAACTCATAGTGGACATCATGTGTGAAAAATGTTGTCTTAGGGATATCATCCTCATGAATCTAGATGTGGTGATATCTAGAATGGAGATCCCACTTGGAGAAAAAATGAGTTCCATGAAGCTCATCAATAATATGGATTGGGAACTTATCCTTGATTGTGATGTGATCAAGTTCTTAGAAGTTAATGCATAGGCACCATGACCCATATTTTTTTGAACAAGGAGAATTAGGGAAGAATATGGGCTGGTATTGGGGAAAATAATGCCTTGCTTCAGTAAGTCTCGAATGAGAATCTTGATCTTGGTATTTTACTAAAATAGGTAGTGGTAAGGCTTGATGTTATGAGGAATGCTTATAGGAAGGAGTTGAATATAGTGATCATCTAGTTGTGAAGGTGGAAATCCCACTAGTTTGGTAAAGACATGTGCATACCTATGCAGAATGGTTTGTAGATCAGAAGAAGTAGTGGAGACTATTGATGGTTGTATTTTAATGGAATAAAACTAAGATATAATGTCATATGAATTATTATTAAGAACCTTTTACATGTGATGTGAACTTATGATGCTAAGAAACCCTAGGTGTAATCCTTTCAATGTGTGTTTTTTCCCATTATCTTAAAACTACATCCAAAGTTTAGTAAAATCTCATAAGATGGGTCCAAGTAAGTGTAACCATTAAGCTCCTAAAACATCACATTTACCTAAGGACAAGGCAAATAGGTTGGAACACAAGTTATAATCTTCAATAGAGATACACACATTACAACAATTCCGTTTGAAAGGTAATGTACACCCATTGGCAATCATGAATTCAAATTTGGAGTAAGGATGGATAAAATAATTAGCTTGTTTGGCAATTTGAGGGTCAATGAAGTTATGAGTGCTACCTAAATCAATGAGTATTGTGAGATGGATATTATTGAAGTAACACCTAACCTACATGTTTTATGGGGTGGTGAGTCTTACTAATGTATGGAGAGATCTCTAGTTGGTCTTCCTAAGAAGTAGGTTCCATAATCAACTAAGCTTCATCTAGATCATCTACTGCATCATGAGCATCTTTACAAACTACAGTTTTAAGTAGAGAGTCCACATCAAGTACGTATAGCATTTGCTCAACACATCAATGTCCTCAAGTGAATTTATCATCATAATTATAAAATAGTCCTTTTTTTCTATGTGCTCGCATCTCTGTTTTAGTCAAATGTTTGATATGAGTGGTTCTAGGGGTTGGCATTGTTTGAGATCATTATGGAGTTGTATTTTTGAATGGATTAAAATTGGATTTGAATCATTATTGAGCTATGATCTTGTCATATACCAACTTATCCAACCCTAAGGCTTACATCATCATGTTGGGATGAAACATTTTGACCTCAAAAAGAATTACATCCTTTAGTCCACTAACAAAGTAACTCTTAAATAATTCATTGGACAATCCCTCAAAATTCATTAGATAATTCCACTGTGTGATTGGCTAGATTTTCAAATTTTATTTGATATTCTCTCATGGTTCTTGTTTGGAAAAGTTTAGTGAGTTCTCTAGTGAAGTCATCAAATGCATTAGGGCCAAACCATTACAAAATGAGGGTGCAAAAATCAGTCCATATTGGCTCATCATGAGCCTTGATATGCCAATGATACTATTAAAGGGCTTCATGTTCTAAGTGAAGGGATGAAAACAAGACTTTGTTGGAATAAAAAGTATTATGTAGATTAAAATATTGATATGCCCAATAGATCCATCTAGTTAAATATGCACCATTTAATCAAGGAAAATAAAGCTTCAACCCATGAAAATTATTGGAAAAAGAAACCTTTATGTCTAAAGAAGACACTAGATGCCGCCTGTTGTTCAAGGTGGTATGTTAAAGATTGAGGTCAAGAATATTTTCATCAAGATCTTTGATTTGGGTCTTGAGGGTGGAAATTTCATCCTCCATGGTTTTTTCTCCTGTTCAAGTTACTAACATGGCCAAAATAAGAGATTATTTATGCAATGGGAGGAAAACTAGAGTTAAGACATGTTTAGTAAGGAAATTTTTTAATTTAGGTGAAATAAAAAAGGTAAAGGTACTTTTACTTTTTTTTTGTAGTGGGAGTATGATTGATGAAGGTGATGGAAATTTCAAAAGTGAAAATGGATAAAATGGAAAATTAATCAAAGAGGGACAAAGGAGTAGAAAAGGGAAATGAATTCTATGGAAAAATTTCAAGGCAAACAGATAAAAATAAAAGAAGTTATGGAAAAACCCAAAAAAAGGAAAATTGAGATTTGTAGGAATTAAGAGTGGAATCAGGATATGGGACCTTAAGGAATAAAATGTGGATAATGGAATTTCAAGTGTCTAGATAAAGTTTGAGGATCAATAGGGATACAGATGGAGAGATAATTAAAAAAAAATGATAGTCTATTAGGAATATTTTGAAACTGATATGACAAGTCTTGTCATAATCTACTGGTAATATACATAGAGATGATATGGTAGTTTTCTAATATTCTTATAGTAATATGCTAAAAATGGTATGGCAAGTCTTCTAATACTCTACTAGTAATATGCAAAGATCTGATATGGCACTTTTTGATACTCTATTGGTAATATTCTGAAACTGATAGAAATGGGTCTCAAGTTTTCACTTCCTAAGGTTTTATAGATATATCTCTAGCCACTAATTTCATCTGAGTGAGTACCTCTCTATAGAAAATTTTTGGCCATGGATTTACCCCTAAATAACATCACTTGGTTTTCCTCATGTGTAGGAAATAGTCAATCAGGATGGGGTCGTTACCCTTTTCACTAGTAGGTCTATTCAATGGACAAGTTACTTTGGGGTTCCTATGATACTCCTCACAATGAGTTTGAGGTATTATACCTAAGCACTTTCCATATTTATGCAAACATGTATTTAGCCTGATCTAAAATAAATTATTATGATACAAAAAAATACTTAAATGAGTTATGCAGCAAAATAGAAAAACACTTATGAAAAAATATTGGCCTTAGAAAGCACTCTAATACCAGATGAGATGATCATCCTACAATAAATTAATTAAATTTCTTGAAATAACATATTTATTTAATGAAAATGCATAAATTAATATATTTATATAATTAGAAGAAACATTGAAGGTATTATATTGATCATATGCCACTTCGATGGGGAAACCTCTTTTGAGAAAGCTCAATATCATAAATTTGTGGATTCCTTTATTGGAATCAACACTTATATACTAATTATAATCTAATCAACTACTACTTCCCATGAATGTTGGATAACACAAAATGCTCATGAGATAACTTACAAACATATGCATCCATAACAAATACTATACTAACAAAGTGAAAAGAAGGGTGGCATGGGTTAATAAGTTTATTATTGATTATAATGGTCAAATTGACCTAATTTTGTGTTTGTAACATGTAACTAACTCTTCAAGGTTCCCTCAAGTGTTTTTTGTTTATCTTGATAATGAGTAAAAGCTATATGAAAACCCTTATTTTTGGGGTTTTTTATGTTAAAAACAAGTTTGACTAGTTCAAAGCATGAAAATTGATGGAGGATGATGTAAAATACTTATATTTTATTCCCATGAAATTTTATGATCAGGTTTCTGACCAAAAATATGCAAAATTAGTCATGGAAGTTAGCCTATTACTAAACTAGCCTAATGAGCATAATAGTGAGAAAACTAGGCAAGAATGAGAATGAGATAAGGGATTAGTTTTAGAGGACTAGGGATGGATCATAAGTCATTTATTAATTATTAAATATATATCCATTATATATCCTTGGTCTATAATTTTTTATAATGCCTTCACCTATGCAAAAAGTTATCATCAAACTAGTCTATCTAGCACAATGAAGTCTGTGAAGAGTGACATAGTGAGATTGGTCTGTAAGACCAATATTGATATATGAAAATAAAAAATATATATATTTCCATATATGATATAAATATTATATAGGTTCACATATATACATTTTAATATCACATAAGTGTTTTGATAGGTGTTCTATAAGTTGATTTTCTGGACTATGTTTTTGACCCTACAAATAACTTTTTGTGTATGTGTGAAAAGAATGTTCTTAGTTAATTTTTCACTAAGATTAAGAATAAAAATACATTTAATGTGTTATAAGGGAATAATATGATAATTTTAATTCTTTTTTTCCATTTTAAGTTACTATTCAAGTCTAGAGAGTCAAATGATTCTGACTGTGTATTAACAATGTTTGGTGTTTCTGAGTAAGCTATCTATAAGAATGTTCTTGAGGCCTTTTGGCCCATGTAATGGATATAAAATAATTTATTGAAGATTTTTAAGTCTTTAATATCATATTAATATTATTTTATTCATGTTTTATTTGGGAAACTTTTGGATTTGGTTCAAATTTTCAAGATAGATTTTTGGCAGTGAGAAGGCCTAAAAGGTGAGTAGGCCTAATTGGTGGGTTCAAAGTGTGAAATGGTAAAAATGAAGTTGGAGAGAAAATTTTAACTTATAAATGGTCCATTATAGTCATTTATTATTTTTTTAATCCATTTTTTAAGACAATAAGTGTTCATAAGGGTCATAATGGTAACGTGTGGATAGGATAGACCTAATTGCATTAGGTCTCCATTAGGCCTAATTATGGATTTGGTATTTATGGACTATTAAAAACTTGTGTAATGTTTTTTCAATTTTAAAATGTATATTTTTATCCATTAAAAATTTATTTAATTTATCAAAAGGGTCATGGCTGACTAATATGGGTGAGAGCAAGGGTCAAGTACTTAAGAAGCTTAATAGGCCTAAATTAACTAGTTGAGATAATGAGCTATTGTACAAAGCATATAGTGTTTTTGATAATATTTTAAGAGATTTAATATCATAAATAATATAATAAAAACATTCCATGAATGTCTAAACATTTTTTTATAGGTTTTGAGTAAGGCCACTTGACCTAATTTTGCTAAAAAGAGGGATATTTGAACGAGAAGGCCTAAGAGGTTATTTGAGTGAGATTGAAGGGTAAAGAGTGAAAAATAAGGTTATCATATATATTTTAATTATAAAAAAGTGTTATAATGTGATTAAATATTATATTTAACTTAGTTGGCACAAATCTACCTAGTGGGTTGGAGCTTCCTTGCGAGACAGAGCTTGCAGAAGACTAGTTAAGTTGGTGCTTATCTAGATAGGAGTTGGAGCTCCTTGTGAAGTAGGTGCTTCAATAAAATTTGGATACTAAAATTATAGGATTATATTACATGTGAATGTTTTATTGGGTTTTATCCCCCAATATGTTTTTCCATATATCTTTTGTGTTCTCTCATGATATGCTTGTATAGTTACTTTATTTATGCATTAATATTTTATATAAATGAATGCTTCATAAAATTTGATAGATATTGTTAATAAACAAATTCACCCCACTTATTAGTATATAATTCCAACATTTTTTATTATATCAAGTGCTTTATAGGAGTTATTACAACCTAAAGGAGATTCTAAACAAGCTAAGATGGCTAGTCAAGCACAAGGTGGTTTCTCTACAAGCAAAGCTCCATTTATTCAATGGATCTAATTATGATTTTTGGAGTGTGAGGATGAGGACATATATTATGTATCAGTATCATGATATTTGGAAATTAGTATTTGATGTGTATAGTATACCCCCTATTCTTCCTATGGGTACAACTAGTAAGAAGGCCAATGATAACAACTCAAAAGCAATGAATGGCATTATATGTGGTCTATCTAAATCAGAAATTATGATGATTATGAACTATATATCTACCAAATAAATGTGGGATAAGTTGAAAAATATTCATGATGGAGATTCCAAAGTCAAATTGGCCAAATTTCAAAGTCATATAAGACAGTTTGAAAGTCTAAAAATGAATGAAGATGAGACCATTGTAGCCTACTTATTGAGGGTTGATGAGGTGGTCAACATTATAAGAGGTCTAGGAGAAGAATTGAAAGAAACTAATTTTTTTTAAAAGGTTTTAAGGTTTCTAACTCCAAAATTTTATTCCAAGGTATGTTTTATTGAATAAATACAATATTTAGACAAACTTGAGATGGATGGACTTCATGGAACCCTAACAACCTATGAGATGAAGAAAAGTGAAAGAAGACCTACAAAGAAGGAAGTTGTGTTCAAGGAAGAAAAGAAGACAAAAGAAAAGAATTCACAAGATAAGAAAGTCATAAATAATGATGAATATGATATTTATGATGATGAATTAATAGATATGTTTGCAAGAAGGTTGAAGATAGGTTCATGAAAATACAAATACAAGATTCCTTTCAAATGTTTCAATTTTAGAGAGGTTGGATACTTTACCAACAAATATCCTCACAAATATAAGACAAATGATGATGTAGAACATAATGAAGATCATGATGATGATAAAAAGTATTATAAATATGATAAAAGTAATAAAGACTTTAAAAGATATGATAACAAGAAAAGGTTCTTTAGAAACAAAAGGAGTCCTTATACCAAGGAAGACTGCAACTCATCTAATGATAGTGAAAGAAGTGATTTAGAAAGTGATCATGAAAGCGATGGTCCTGATATCAATGAGGTTCTCTTCATGGTTGAAGAATTGAGATGCTCAAATCTATAACAATATATATGGATTGGAGGTGTTGTTGGTGATATATATGAATAAGGAGATGAGGTGGATCTTGAAGCTGAGTTGATAAATACTCTATAAGAACTAAATATAGTCAAGAAAAAGAATAGGGTGATGATGTCCCTTATCACACACTATGAGGAGAAAATCAACTTGTTTGAAGTTGGACTAACATCAAGAGGAAATAGTTAAATAGGTTGAGATTAAACTTTAAATTGTGACTTGAAATTATGACTACAGGACTAGAATTAAAAGAAGAAGAATGCACAAGGTATGTAGCTAAAGTAAACTCTTTGAGATTTGAGTTGAAGCAAGCATCGAATAAGGTTAATTTATTTGTATGGTTTGAAAAGAGAACCAATGATATAGACAACCTTTTGAGTAGTCAAAATACTTATGATGATAAGATGGGTCTTGGTTTCATTGGAGATCAAGAGAAGGACACTAATGTTATCAAAAGGGTGAAATATCAATCAAAGAATGGGGGAACTAAAAAAAAATAGGACAATACCATCAAGAAATCTAATAAAATAAGTTATGTTAATCCTTTAAATAGATATTTATATTCATGTAACCAATTTGGTCATAGAGAAAGGCATTACAAAATGCCCTTCAAGAATGAATTTGCATGGAACTATGAGGAGGACTATCAATCAATAGGTATGGGTCATGGTATGTTTCCATCTATAGGGATAACATGTCTTAAATATTATAAGCTTGGTCACATAAGAAAGTACTATAATCATGACTTCTCAAGACAAGATAAGAAGTTTGAGGCTTTTAGAACACAAGAGAGAAATAGTAAATGGAAACCTAAAGCAGATAAGGTTGATAATTAGTTTTCAAGTTCAAATGGACTATTTTCCATGGTAGAGAAAAATCAAGATGCAAAAGAGTGTCAAGAATTTTCTCTATCATCTTAGTTTGTTAATGAAGGAGTCAATACCAATAAATAAATCCAAAATGATACCCAAACAAAGTGATGAGGCTAGGATATGCCCAATAAATATATAATAAATAACCTCATCTTACTTTCTCTTTCTATTAAGTTTGATTGAATTTTGTAACTTTTATTTTGATCTGAGATGAGTTAGGATATGATTATCTATCTTTTGTTGATTGTGATTCTAAAGTTTTAAAAGACCTGTAATTCCTAAAAAGTGTGTTAGAAAATTCTAGTTTTACAATAAAAATAGGTCATCATTAGGCTAAAGAACAAATATGAAGTGGATTACATGTTTTTGGAAGCATTGGACTCAATTCAGATTAGTTCTAGAACCTATAGAATCTATTCTGAAATCATCACAATTAGTTCTAAAACCTACAAAATCTATTTCTAAACCATCACAGTTAGTTTCGTAACTCCACCATACTATTTTAAGTTGTCACATTTTTGGACTTAGCTCTAGAACTCTATAATTAGCTCTGGTACTCCTACATATAAGCTCTAAAACTTTTACAGCTAGATATGGAACTGATAAGGATCTATTCCAAATGGCTATTGATCTGTCAGATCAATGATCCCATTAAATCAGGAATAGATTCCTGATTTTCCAAACATTCAAAATCAAGACATTTATCACATAGTTGGACATCTAGCCACATCTTGATTCAGTATCTATTTTGAGCATGATTCAGTTTCATCGTATCTATGAAATAGTTACAGCCATCAAAGCATCTATATATACAAACCTGAGAATTTAGTAAAAGGAGATATAGATATAGAATATAGAAGATAGAGAAAATCATTGAAGAATAGAGAGATAAAGGATAGATTAGTACATTTGTAATATATAACATTTTATCAATGAAATAGCCATTTTTGTTTTGAAAGCAAATTAAATTTTTTAAATCCTGTTCTAGGCAAAGCAAAGGCCCACTCCTCCAAAGAACCAGTATCTTCATTTTTTTCAGTATTTATATTTCTATTCATAAAAGTAAATAGGCAACTCTATTAAATTTATAAATTCTTCCAACTCCTTAAAGTTAAGATTTGTTGTAAATTTGTTCCTGTGGGCATTTTAGATTAAATTTTCATTTCTACAACATGTGTTTATTTCCAACAATCTATTTCATTTCTTCAACATGTGTTTTTTTCCAACAATCACTTTCATTTCTACAATGTGTGTTTATTTCCAGTAATCTATTTCATTTCTACATAGTGTGTTTATTTCTAGCAGATTTGCATAGTTTGATTCCAATAAGGTTTTAACCAAGAAATCCTTAAGACATTAACCCCCCCCCCCCAAAAAAAAAAAAACAACAAAAATACAAATACCTCCATTCAATTACTAAATCTCTATGATTCTTCTTGTTGCATATAGCTTTAGACATAGCCCTGGTTAAATATGACATCAATAGAAAGTTGATTAAATGAAGGGGATGACAACACCCATCATTTTTGGTGTTGTTGCTGGGGAAGACTAGTTTGAATTTTCTAATTAGGTGTCAACAAGAACAAAAATAATTCATTTAGTAATTAAAAAAAACTCCCTAATTTATGAGTAGACCACAAGATTCCAAGGGTAGATTTATCCCCAAAATATCTAAACAAGAATTTCCATCATCCTCTAGTTTAAGAAAGGACGTTGAGCAAGAATTGGAGGCACCATTATCTCCTACAAGACAAGAAGCAAAATTACCATCTTTGGAATTTTTGGATCAGTCACTAGAACCAAGTAAAACCTTAGGGAGGAGGATTATTTCTCAATATCCATTGAGGGAAAGTTTTGATTCTCAATTGAGTAGTCAACCCCCTACTCCTAAATTTTCACCATCCCAAAAATAGACCACATACCACATTGATTGGGAGAAGGGATTATAAAATACTAGACAAATGGAACAAGAAGCTAGAAGAGAACCTAAGAGAACCTTTACCTATCCCATTTAGATCAAAGATGATGAAACCACTATGAGAAGCATTTCACTTGCACACTTACTGACATTTAGAGGAATGTCATCTAAGGATTTTGACCAATTTCTATTTGAGTTTAAAGTACTATGTTAGACTTATGATTACAAGACATATAATCAAAAACTAAAGTTGTTTCCATCTACCCTCAAGGATGCAACAATGAGGTGGTTTATGGGATTAACATCTAATTCTATTACCAATTGGGAACAAATGAAAACTGTCTTCCTAGACAAATATCAAGATTATTGTAGAGGAAGAAATTGAAAGGAAGAATTTTTCAAAATCAAACAAAAAGAAGACAAAAATATGGAAGATTATTTAGATAGATTCCTCTTTGTAAGTAAAATATGTGGATTTGAACTTCAAGAAGATCTAAATAAAACCATTTTTCTTAAAGTTCTGGATGATGAAACTAGGAAAACCCTTGATTTAATTGGTGGAGGAAAAATTGCTCAATTAAGAATGGATGAAATCATAGAAATTTGTAGAAACTATTCAAGAATAAGGGGTGGACCTAAAAAAGGGAAAATGATTAAAATTTTGAATCTAGATATGAACAAATTGATGGATGAATTGGAAAAATTTAAATTAGACATATTAGTTCAATTAACCTCCACCATGGATGGATTGTAAGCTAAAGCAAATGCCCAACTTGAACCATTAGCCATGTATTGTCTTAGATGCAGGAAGAAGCATGCAATAAGGGGATGTCCTTTAGATAAAATTGAAGTATGTATTGTCTATGAATCTAAATAACATGATACTCATGCTTGTTCTCTTCTTTCAATCATAAAAAGTTAGCTTAAACAAACCAATACATCATCCACCATAGAATAATTAAATTTTGTTTAGAGACAACCTAACCAAGGAAAATTTATGCAAAGACCAGCTCCTAATCCCTGAATGATGCCATGGGTATCTCAAATAGTACCAAAAAGTTGGGGATAGCCACCTTGGGTCCCTCAACCCACATGGCATCCTTAGGATTGGGCAAGTTAATCTTGGTATACTCAAGGACATCAGCAACCTTGGGTTGGTCAAGGAAATCCTTATGCTTAACCACAACCTAGATGGAGCCCTAGCAATTATGTCCAAGGAAAAACATATCCAAAATATAACCATCAAGCCATAATGGGACCTCTAGCACAAAATCCATAGATTGAAAAGATAGTCCAAACCCAAATGCCAACATAAGCAGTAGCAAACCTAAGAAACAAACAAATAACTCCTGTATACGAAATAGAACCAAAAACATTAGTTGATTTAAATACAATGGATTGTAAAAAAATTCAAACCAGATGTGGCAAAATAGTTTGTAGTCCACCTGTTATAATCATTGATATGACAGAAGAAGCTAAAACCCCTAACATAGTTACACCTAAGGAAGATGACAAAGAAAAATATAAGGAACCAGAAAGAAATTCTACTAAGATTCTATTTCCAGAAAGACTTAAAGAAACCATAGAACTTAAGGAATCTAAATTGGTGTAGGAGCTAAGAAGATTGAATATTTAAATACCAATATTACAAGTAATTAAGGATATTCTAGAGTTGAACAAGTTAATCAAATTGTTATGTTTTAAAAAAAAACTAAAAGAAAGAAGCAATACCATAGGACTATTAAGGTAGATGGGAAACTTGATGATTTATTAGTATGAAATCTCTTACTACATAAATATGAAGATCTTAGAAGCCCTTTTATTTTTGTTTATATAGGGAGTAAGGATATACATAACATTTTGATTGATTTGGGTGAAGTTATCAATGTAATGACAATGGACACTTTGAAAACATTACCATTAATAGGCATACAACCTACTAATACTATATTGTAGATGGCAGATCAGTCTGTAGCAAAACTAGAAGGAGTTATTGAAGATGTGGTAGTAATGG
Organism: Torreya grandis; assembly: GCA_037957365.1. Lineage (NCBI taxonomy): Eukaryota > Viridiplantae > Streptophyta > Pinopsida > Cupressales > Taxaceae > Torreya > Torreya grandis. The sequence continues at coordinate 149,462 of JARHVA010009186.1, forward strand.
TGGAATCATGGAAATATCCAGTTGACTTCCTTATATTGCAGCCAAAAGGTAAAACACTTGGTTATCCCATTATTTTGGGGTGACCATGGTTAACTACAATTGCTACCTTAATTGATTGCAAGTTAGGTGATATGACTATTTCAAATGGTAATAATTCTAAGAAAATTTCATTATATCCATCTGCATGACCTTTTATTGATAATCAAGTGAAATTATGGGTTGATAATCTTGATATTATTGGGCAAAATCTATCTTCTTTGGCTATGATAACATTGCAGGATCATGTATAGGAAATAGATGATATGGTTAATCCTTCATTAAATGAACATCAATCATCATTAGAGTAGTCAGGATTAGTTCCAAAACCATCACAGTTAGTTCCAAAACCATCACAGTTAGTTCTAGAACCATCACATTTAGTTTTGGAACCATCACAATTAGTTCCAGAACCACACCAATTCTTTGCAATTGAAGATAACTTCACTTCAAAGGAATGCAATTTCTCTTGGGGAGAGGATCTATAGCATCAACTTTACAGATATCAAGAGATGGTGAAGAATTTTTGGAAAATAGCAGTAATGAGGAGTTTGACTTACAACAAGATAAGTATCAGAACTCTTCATGTTGTCATTTGTCCAGCATTCTACCTCTAGCAACTTCCAGAGATGTTGCTACATATCATATATTGTTACCACATTCTTGTCCACTAAAAACCTTAATGGAACCCTTTCAAAAAATTAGTTCATCATATCCTAGAACCAAACATGTTGAGATTTAACCAGGAATTTTTTTGAATATTAATAGCTAGTTAAAGAATGATGAAGAAGTCAAACTGTTTGATGTTCTAAAGGATCATACTAAAGAATTTGCTTAGGGATATAGAGATGTGAAGGGAATTCATCCAAGTATCTACACCCATCACATTTATACTAAAAATATTAGACCAGTTAGGTAACCTTAGAGAAGGATTAATCCAGCCTTAAGGGATATAGTCAAACAAGAAATTGAAAAACTATTATAAGTAGGTTTTATCTACCCTATCTCAGATAGACAGTGGGTGTCTCCTCTTGTAATTGTCCCTAAAAAGAATGGAAAAAAGAGAATTTGTGTTGACTATAGGGAGCTAAACAAAGCCACCCTAAGAGATTATTTTCCCATACCATTCATAGATCAAGTCTTAGACAACCTTTCAGGTAAATAGTACTTTTTCTTCTTGGATGGATTTAGTGGATACAATCAAATCAAAATTGCTGCTGAGGATTAGGACAAATATACATTTACTTGCCCATGGGGTACCTTTGCTTAAAGGGTATTGCCATTTGGACTATGTAATGCTCCAACAACCTTTTAAAGAGCTATATTAGCAATTTTTATAGACCTAATAAATGACTGTGTGGAGGTATACATCGATGACTTTATTGTGTATGTAGATACATTTGATGATGCCTTAAAATTTTTGGATGGAGTATTAACAAGATGTGAACAACATCACTTATCTCTTAGTCATGAGAAATGTTTGATGATGGCTGATGAAGGGATCATATTAGGGCTCCATATTTCAAAAAGAGGAATTCAAGTTGACCAAAACAAAATCAAGATTATTTTAGACTTGCCTATTCCTCAAACTCCCATAGATATCAAATTATTCGTAGGACATGCTGGATACTATAGGCATTTTATCAAGGATTTTAGTAAAATTATTGCCCCCATGTTTAAATTGCTTACCAAGGACTATGAATTTCTTTGTGATGAATAGTGTCAACATGCATTTGAAGAAATTAAAGAGAAATTAGTAACTACCCCAATATTGCAAGGACTTAATTGGGATAAAACTTTTCACATCCAAACGGATGCCTCAAATACCTCAATTGGTGTAGTTTTGGGATAGAGAGTGAAGAAGGAAGAATGTATGCTATTTACTATCTCAGTAAAAATCTTACTCCCACTGAAAGAAATTACACTAACACTGAAAAAGAATTTTTGGCTATGATTTATGCAATCAATAAATTTAGACATTACATTACAGGGTAAAAATTATTTATAAATACAAATCACTTATCAATTAAATATTTAATGAATAAACTAGTGGTTAGAGGTAGAATAATTAGATGGTCATTACTTCTACAAGAATTTGATATTACCATTGTGGACAATCCAAGAAAATCTAATGTGGTGGCTGATTTCTTGTCAAGATTGACCAGTATAGGGGAGCAGGATCCAATCAAGGATAACTTTCTAGATGAACAATTATTTTTTATTTCAGCTAACACACCATGGTTTGCTAACGTGGCAAATTATCTTGCAAAAGGGAAGTTTCCTCCTTTCACTAAAAAACAAATTAAAAAATTAATCAAAACTAGTGCATAATTCAAATGGTTAAATGGAATGATATTTAAATGTGGTCCTGATTTGGTTTTATATAGGTGTGTAAGAGAAGATGAAATTTGTGACATCCTCCAAGCATGTCATGATGAACCAAGTGGAAGACACTATTCAGTGAAAATAATAGCTCATAAGATACTTGGCATTGGTTACTATTGGCCATCTCTATACAAAGATGTGAAGAGATATATCAGGCGGTGTGATCTTTGTCAAAGGATGGGATAGCCAACCATTACCAATGAAATGCCTTTGCAACCAAAAGTAGTGATTGAACCATTTGAGAGATGGGGATTGGATTTTTTTGGAACTTTTAATCCTCCTTCACAAGGAAAAGAGCACATTCTTGTGCGTACTGATTATGTAACAAAATGGGTAGAAATGTAGGCTTTAACAAATGCCACTGAAGAAGTAGTTGTTGATTTCCTTTGGCATAGAATTATGGTAAAGTTTGGATCACCAAGAAACTTAGTTTTAGACCAAGGACCATAATTTATGTCCAATATGATTTAGGATTTCAAAACATATCATCAAATCAATCATACGAAGTCATCTCCCTATCACCCGCAAGAAAATAGATAAGTTGAAGTAACAAATAGAGAATTAGAAAGCATCCTCACTAAAATAGTTGAAGCTAAAAGAAGAGATTGGGTAAAAATATTACCTAAAGCTATTTGGGCTTACAATACAAATTGGAAAACCATAACAGGGTTTTCATTATATGAGTTAGTCTATTAGAAAAAGCCCTTGTTGCCTATTGAGTTTGAACTACAGACATTGAGGACAGTAGCTAAGGTGGGAATTGAATTGGATGTAGCACAAAAGGAGTGAATCCTTCAACTCAATGAATTAGATGAATTTATAATGAAAGAACTTCACCAGATAGAGATAATCCAAGGTTAAAGGAAGTAATGGCGTGATTCACATATCAAGAAAAGACAATTCAAAGTAGGAGACTAGGCATTGTTGTTTGATTCTAAGTACCAACAATTCAAAGGTAAATTAAGAACCAAATGGTTTGGACCTTATCAAATAAAGTAGATATTTGACAATGGTTCTATCCAGTTACTTCCCATTGATGGTAGAAGAAGAATACTCTCGGTTAATGGACACAGGCTAAAACTTTATAGGAAGCCTCCTACTAATGATGAATTCTTGGAGCAGATTGAAGCAAACAAAGAATTTGATCATATGGAAGAACCCAATTATTCTAAAATCATCAAATAATTAGATGAAAAGATCTAGAATAAAGAGAAGAGAATGAAAACTAGTAAATGGCATTCTCTTCCCCAAAAAAATCAGAGATCAATTGAAAATTAGTGATGGCGGTTGATCTTCTCAAACAAATGGCTAATTCAAATAAAACTTTTTTTTGAATTCTAACTATTTTTTAGGGATGATATTTCAGCATGATGGAGGGATTACATCATCAAGGATGGTAATTATATTTTTAGCTTGTTAAAGGTTAAATGGAAAGTTTGCATGTGTGATTAGACTTGATTTAGAAAGATTAGTATGATGAGTCATCTATTATACATCATGGTTAAATGTGCAAAATCATGAGAAGGATATTGATGATGGAATGAGTTGGTGGATAACCATAAAGAATCATTATTATGATTGAAGCAATTGGATCTGCTAGTTCTGTAGCTAAGTATAGTAGTTTTGTAGCCAAATTTGATAAGTTCTACAACTGAGTATAGTAATTCTACAACTAAATTTGTCAAATTAGCAATAAAATCTACTAGTTCCATAGCCAAAATCATCAGTTTCACTGATATGAGAAGCAATTTTTAGCTAACCTATGAAAGATTTAAAAAAAAGAATGAATCATGGGGATAAAAAAGAAGTTAGAACTAGACAATAATACCCAACTCCTTGCAAAAAAGAAGTAGCAAATATCTTTCAACATGTAGGATGGCTAGAGTTTCTAAGGAAATTTCCCAAATATAATGATGAACTAGTAAGATAATTTATTATAAATTTAGAGCAAATAACGACAAAGATTAGGAAGTTTTTCATTCCCTTTTCTATGAATATCATAAGTGAGATGTTTGGAATACCGACAATGCTAAAACCCTATCAAATGGACATTGAAAGACCTGGCTAAAACCCTGTTGAAAGAAGGGGAAGCTAAACCCTAATATATTTATAATACAAAGAAAATCATCAAAGGAGTTAAGAGGACCAGTTGGCCCAAACCCTTTGACAGAGTAACATTCTAGATAGTTAAATACTTAACATGTGATGGACAATTTAGGATAGTAGGAAAATAAGTCCTAAAAATCCTTATACACCTTAGATATGGAGCCAAAAAACTAGAATATATAGTAAACCTTTCAAGGTTTCTTTTTGAATCCATCCATACCATGGCCTAGAGGTATTCTTGGGGTGTAGGAACAATTAGACATCATGGGTTAGTGCATTTAGTATGCCAACACCATTTCCTTTCCAAGAAAAATGGGGAAGAAATGTGGGACAATTTTCTTGGCAAATTTGGACAAAATCCTGGTATTCCCAGAAGAACAATAGCAACTCTTCCTACTCCTTTAGTTTATTAGAAAACTACTACCATTGCTGAGGAAAATAAAAGATTAGGGGAAGAGGAAATACCAAAAATAATAAAATATGGAAGAAAAGTTAAAATTGCAGACCCTACTATCCTTCTCAAGCCATTTCTTCTTCTACTAAAGCTATAGAAGAACTGATACCTATCTCTGATAATGACAGTTCACCTAGGCCTGAGCAAAAGGTGAACATCAAAAGAAGTTCTAAGAGGAGACCTATGTCTACACATTTTGAGGCTCCTCAAGAAAGAAAATGTCATAAAAAGTCTAAATAAAGTTTAGATGAGTTGGAAGAACAAGAAAGGCTAGAAACTAAAGTTGATGATATTTTGGGTAGCATGGCCATGACTCTTCCTGGACCAAGCCAAGTAGAAAAGGAAAAAGAAGATGAAAGATTTGAGGAGCCAATTTTTCAAGAAATGGGTGAGACTGTAGCACCATCACATGTAGAAGATGAATAGGCATATTGGAGAAGGAAATGGAAATCCCCTATGGTGGAAGAGGAATGCTTAAGTCCCCAAGAACTTTCAGAAAAAGAACAAAACTAGCAGATTAAACAAGCTCTATTTTTGTCTAGAGTAGAACTCATTATCAAGGAAAAGGATGATGAATTGAACTTCCTCAAACTCATGTTAGAATAGAAGGAAATGCTCCTTACAAAATTAACAAACTATTTCACAACCAAGAATGAGGAATAAGCAAAAATTAAAAGGCAACTAATGGAGAATGAGGAAAAATATATAATGCAGATCTCTATGTCAACAGTCTCTGCATAGACTAAATTTACTTATCTGCCACTGAAGTAGTTATGGGATGACACATGCAGAGAACTCAGTGAAATCAAAGCATCCAATATAGACTTGAAATTCAAACTGGTGGAAGAAGAGAAAGCAAGGAAGAAATGGGAAGACGTATTTTACAAGGAGGAAAATGATAAGTATAAATGTCTTGTGAAAATACAAATAGTTTGTATGATGAGTGAGAAGTTGCTTACGTGCAGAAGACCTTATCCTATTTATAGAATGTTTTTAGAGGAATAATTCATTTGCTAGCAGTTGGGAAGGATAACATGTGGCCTTCCACATGAAATAAAAGATGAAACTAATTTCTTGGCCACCTACTCCTTAGCTAATACAGAATAGAAAAACCTTCTTTGTGAATTTTACCTCTAAAATTTTATGTTAGAAAGATATACATATTTTATGATCAATTTGTATGTAGGAGAAAGCTAGCTTAATGCATTTATCTCTATTCTTCAAAATTATATTGCATGGAAAGAAAGGGAGTCAGAGAATTGGTCAAAGGCTAGTTCATCTAGTCTCTATATGAGAATTTATTATGGTAATCCACTCACCTTTGCTACATATTTCCAATCCCATGCATTTAATGATAAATTCAAGGGACCTTATCTTTTCAATTTACAGCAAAGCATGGATGTCTTCACCTCTTATGAAAGGGAAAATTTTGATAATATTTATGATACATGTTTAAAAAGAAGGGAATTTCTCCTGATGGCATTAAAAATAAGGGAAGTAATATCCCCTTCAAATTTGATCTAGAGTTTAGAAAGGGTAAAAGCTTTATGCACAATAATTCCCCAGATCAATGAAACTCCCCTGAGCATATGGATAGGAATGCAGACAAGGCCACCTCTACTTCTCACCCCCATATCTTCTTGGCAAAATAGATAACCTCAACATCCCACTCAATTTGAGTAATGGAAAAGAAAATTAGAAGTAGGTTCAAGATATAGTACTTCTGAATCAAAGCATTGGGATATTTAGTTCCAACCATTTGATCTAAGCAATCAAATAAAATGCAGGATATACAATTCCAAATTTGAAGAGTGAATTTTTTAAAGGGACTTACAAAGAAGTATGGGGGAAGTGATGAGGCTAGGATATGCCCAATAAATGTATAATAAATCACCTCATCTTACTCTCTCTTTATATTAAGTTTGATTGCATTTTGTAACTTTTATTTTGATCTAAGATGACTTAGGATGTGATTATCCATCTTTTGTTGATTATGATTCTAACATTTTAAAAGACCTATAATTCCTAACAAGTGTGCTAGATAATTATAGTTTTACAATAAAATAGGTCATCATCAAGCTAAAGAACAAATATGAAGTGGATTGCATGTTTTTGGAAGCATTGGACTCAATTTAGATTAGTTCTGGAGCCTGTAGAATCTATTCTAGAATCATCACAGTTAGTTTTGAAACCTATAGAATATATTCCAGAACCATCACAGTTAGTTCCATAACTCCACCATACTATTTCAAGTTGTCATATTTTTAGAATTAGCTCCATAAATCTATATTTAGCTTTGGTACTCTTATAGATAAGCTCTGGAACTTTTGCAGCTAGATATGGAAATGATAAGGATCTATTCCAAATGGCCAGTGATCTGTCAAATCAATGATCCCATTAAACTAGGAACAGATTCTTGATTTTTTAAAATTGCAAAATCAAGACATTTATCACACATCTAGACATCTAGCCACATCTTGATTTAACATCTATGCTGGGCATGATTTAGTTCCATCGTATCTATGAAACAATTACAGCCATCAAAGCATCTATATATACAAACCTAGGAATTTAGTAAAAGGAGATACAGATATAGAATATAGAAGATAGAGAAAATCATTGAAGAATAGAGAGATAAAGGATAGATTAGTAAATTTGTAATACAAAACATTTTATTAATGAAATAGCCAATTCTATTTTGAAAACAAATTAAAATTTTCAAATCATGTTCTAGGTGGAGCAAGGGCCCACTCCTCCAAAGAACCAGGATCTTCATTTTTGTCAGTATTTATATTTCTATTCACAAAAGTAAATAGGTAACTCTATTAAATTTATAAATGCTTCCAACTCCTTAAAGTTAATATATGTTGTAAATTTGTTCCTGCAGGTGTTTTAGATTAAATTTTCATTTTTGCAATGTGTGTTTGTTTCTAGTAATCTATTTAATTTCTGCAACGTGTGTTTGTTTCCAGCAATCAATTTCATTTTTGCAACGTGTGTTTATTTTTAGTAATCTATTTCATTTCTACAAAGTGTGTTTATTTCCAGCAGATTTGCATAGTTTGATTCTAATAAGGTTTTAACCAAAAAATCCTTAAGACATTAAAAACCCCCCAAAACAACAAAAGTACAAATACCTCCATTCAATTACTAAATTGCTATGATTCTTCTTGTTGCATATAGCTTTAGACACAGCCCTAGTTAAATATGACATCAACAGAAAGTTGATTAAATGAAGGGGATGACGACACCCATCACAAAGATTTAGGTGCTTAATCTAGAAGGACAAATCAAACATAAGAATATCATGGAGGAATTTTAGTCTCACAAGGATATGGAGATATAGGAATCTCCTAAATTTATGTTTTTCTAGCTCTTTAGAGTAGAGGTAACTCCATTAGGATTCATGAAGGCATTCATCTAGCAAGAAATAAACATGAAGGATGCTTGGTCATAGGGGATTTTTATGGTCTTAAGATATATTTAGGTTCAAGTTTTAGTCAAAGACATCTGCTATAGATGTGATCTCAAGAGACAAGTCACAAAAGGTTGGTATGATTACTTGATCAAATTAAGTCACAATTTTGAAAATGTCTTGAATTTTCATGAATACAAAGGGAGTCAATCATGTCTCATTATTAGGTATGTGAATCTAGTTTATGATAAATAAAGGTTTAATGAAATTTGTTTGAAAGAAAAGTTGTTACCCCAGGTCCAAGGATCAAATAGCTGCAAAGAAGGTGAACATTTGTCATTAATATCAAAGGGGGGAAAAGTTCTTGTTTCGATATCAAGTGTTGGAGAATGACCTACTATGATTAATAATGTTTTCCATAAATGAAAAATGGGGATATTGTTGAGGTATGTTTTTAGTGTTGATATTAAAGCATTAATGTTATCATTGATGTCAAAGTCAAGTTGAATGTCCTTCATGATAAAAATATAGAATTGATGTCATGCTTAGTGAAGTGGTGTGTGACTAAAAATATTTATTTCTATATTAAGAGAAAATTTGAAGGAAAATTGGCATCTTTTCTATGTTTTTTTAACATATAAAGATCATGTTCAAGATACAAGAGAAGCATCTTGCTTGAACTCTAAGTACTAAGAAACATACAAGGAAAACACATGGGTCAACAAGTCCTTGCATACCATATGAGGTATTGATATAAATTTTTAATGTGATATATCTCATAAAGTATATTGATAATGGAATTTTATTTAGTTTATCATGTTTTAATAATGACATCATTAAACTAGCCTAGTTGTGTCCAAACTCTGAGCACTAGGTATCTTGAGTAGCCTGGTTTAGCTTTGTGAAGAAGATATATGCATGATGCATGATACAGTTTTTTTTTATGGGTAAATATAGAAATTATTAAGTATTATAAATTTATTAAACATTGGAAACATGTAAATAAGTCTTTAGATAAGGTAAAATGTCAAGTTTTACAGCTTAGCTCATGCATGAATAAACCTAGTGAGAAGATACAAGCTTGGTGCCTTAGTGAGATAAGATATATATGAATTATGTGAAAAAGGGTGATAGTGTGAAATAATTATATTATGTTTTATTACATGAGGATAGAGTGTTAAATATATTTAAAGAGGTTTTATGGGATGATCATAATCAAAGTATGCTTGGCGATGTGAGGCCTAGTGTACAAAGTGACCTATAATGACCTAAGTAGTGGTCAAGTTCATTTACAAAGATGGAATATATATTTATATAATTTAAAGTGGTGTGAGGGTTTTTTATAATCATTTAAACCATGTTTTAAGTGAATACCTAAAGGGAAGCAAGAAATTTGGTGGTAAGGTTATCTATGTGTATAGAAAATGGTGTTGCAGACCTAAGAAGAAGTTTCTCATTCTCATTGGGATGTTAAAAAATTTCATGAGATCCAAATCACTTAATTATAGTTTTTTAAGGCCCCTATATTTAATTTCTTATCATTGGTTTTGGATTTGAGGTGAAATCCTTTATTAATGATTGTTAAGAAGGTAAGGTAGTCAAAACGCTTATAAAGACCTGATAGAAAAGATCTAATCATTTATGTCTTATAATGGTCCATTTTACATAATTTGGTGTTTTAAATAATTAAATGGATCTTTAAGGTTATTTCAAGTGGTTTTTTTTTTTTTGATAGTGAGTAGAAGCTACAAAAAAAAAACCCTTATTTTTAAGGTTTTTGATGCTACATGTAGGGTTGACTAAGTCAAAGCATGTAAATGGATGGAGGATGATGTGAAATAATTATATTTTATGCCCTTTAAATTTTATAAATATTTTTCTAGATAAAAATGTGAAAAATTGGTCATGGAAGTTATCTTATCATTAAGTTGACCTTATGAGCAGAATAATGAGAAAACTAGGTTAGAATGAGAATGATATTAGGGATTAGTTGTAGAATACTAGGGATGAATCATATGGCATGAAATAATTAATCAATACCTATACATTATATCCCCTTATTCTATTAATTTTGATCATGCCTATACCTATGTAGAAAGTTGTCTTCAAACTAGTATGTCTAGCACAATGAAGACTATAAAGAGTGACATAGTGAGATTGGTATATAAGACCAATATTGATATATTAACATAAAATATATATTTATATATATGATATAAGGATGATAATATCTCACAAAAATACATTTTAAGATCATATAAGTGTTCCCAAAGGTTTTCTATAAGTTGATTTTCTTAAGTGTGTTTTTGACCCTACATGTAACTTTTTGTGTATGTGTTAAAAGGATGTTCCTGAGTCATTTTTAATTAATAAAAATGATAAAAATACATATAATGTGTTAAAAATTACTAATATGATCATTTTAATTCATTTATTTCTATTGGAAGTCATTTTTCAAGTCTAGAGAGTCAAATGATTTTGACTGTGTATTGATAGTGTTTGGTGTTTTTGAGTAAGCTATCTACATGAATGTTCTTGAGGCATTTTGGCTTATGTGATGGAGAAAAAATAATTTTGGAAAGTTTTTTAATTATTTAATATCCTATTAATATTATTTTATTCATGGGTTATGTGTTAAAATTATATATTTGGTTCAAATTTATAAGACAAATTTTTGGCAGTGAGAAGGCCTAAACGGTGAGTAGGCCTAGTTGGTGGGTTCAAGGTGTGAAATGAGAGAAATGAATTTGGATACCAAATTTAAAATTATAAATGGTCTATTGGAGTAATTTATGAAGTTTTTCATCCATTATTTAAGACAATAATTGTTTTTAAGGGTCAGAATGGTAATGTGTGGTAGGACAGACCTAATTGCATTAGGTCTCCATTAGGCCTAATTGTGGATTTGGTCCTTTATAAACTATGAAAACATTATGAAATGTTTTTTTCACTATTTAAAAATTTATTTATATATATTAAAAATTTATTTAATATATGTAAATGTTCATGGCTGACTAATATGGGTGAGAGCAAGGGTTGAGTACTTAAGAAGGCTTAATAGGCCTAATGACTAGTTGAGATATTGAGTTATTAAGCAAAGGATGTAGTGATATGGATAAAAGGTTAAGAGATTTAATATCATCAAAAATATAATAAAAACATTCCATGAGTGTATATCTATTTTTCTATATGTGTTAACCAAGGTCATTTGACCTAATTTTGCCAAAGAGAGGACTATTTGAGCAAGAGGGCCCAAGAGGCTATTTGAGTGAGATTGAAGGGTAAAGAGTGAAAAATAAGGTTGTCATATAAATTTTATTTATAAATTGGTGTTATAAGGTGATCAAATATCATAGGTAACTTATTTTGTGCTAATCTACCTAGGGGGTTGGATCTTCCTTGCAAGATATAGCTTGCAAAAGACTAGTTAAATTGGTACTTATATAGATAGGGGTTGAAGCTCCTTATGAAGTAGGTGATTCACTAAAATTTAAATATTGACATTATAGGAATATATTATATGTGAATGATTAAGTGATTTTTATCCCCCAAGAGGGTTTCCCACATATCTTTTGTGTTCTCTCATGATGTGCTTGTATAGTTTCTATGTTTATGCATTGATCTTTTATATAAATGAATGCTTCATGGGACTGAATAGATATTGTTAAGTAACTGATTCACCCCCACCCCTCTTAGTATCTAATTCCAACATTTATAGGTACCAATGTTAATTGTGTTCAATCGACATCAATCAATAAAGAGTGTATGTCAGTCAACTAATGATCGACATTGATCCCTACTCGATGGCTAAGGAGCCAAAAGGGGAAGGATAGGTTGAGTTGGATGAAGATTGGAATGGGTTATGTGTGATTATGAATGGTGTGTAGGTATTTATAAGTTGTAAAGGTTAAATGTGAAATGTTAGGTTTTTAGGATGGGTGAGGTTGGGGTATAAGGTACAAAATGGAAAGTGATTTGGTGTTAAATTTTGTTTGCTAAGTGAGGTTGGAAAATGAGGTTAGGGAGTTAAAAAGGTGTTTTTAGGCCAAATGAGATTAAGTGTAAGTTATAATCAAGTCTATTGGGATTGCTTTATTTGTATGTTTATTTAATAAAAGATGGATTGGTTTTAGGTATAGACTTACTAGGTGAGTAGTTGAATATTTAATGTTTTTTTTTGATGGTTTGTGGTGAAATAAGTTTAGAATCTAACCTTGAAGGCTAAGATGCTACTGAAAATGCAATATTGAGTTCTACCACTACTCAAGGAGTTACAGAGAGATATGACTAGTGATGATTGGGCCCACATGAAATCTATGAGTTTAAGGGTTATGTGATACTATCATTACATGCCCTAAAATGGAGGTATGTTGGTGGCCCTCATTAAGAGATGAGATCCAACCAACAACACTTTTTGACTACCTATAAGAGATCTGACTATTACCCTAGAAGATGTACATAGGATCCAAAGGTTATCTATATAGGGTTGAGCAATTAAGTTGATTGGTGGTGATGAGATGGATGCATAGATGGATATTTTATATGGTGAGGATGTGATAGAGGCATGATACAACTCTAGGTGCTTGTACTTTGATGACCTATATTGGATAGATACAGATGGTAGGAGATTAATTACTATGATGATGATAGTAGTCACATATTATTATATAATAGACTCTATTGATAGTAGTTATCCTTGGGATTTGAGTAGTATAATAGTTGAGATGTATGAGGAAATGATAGCCTATGCATGGGAACCAACATTTTTTACATAGGTGTATCAAGAAATATTGGTTTATATGGTGTATAAGAGATATAGGATGAGTATGTGCTTTTTGATTCACTATTGGGTTTATGAGCACATCACTATTTTGTGGCTAGTTGGATTGCCCTAGGATATATGACATCAAGCTTAATTCAAATTTGGTTTCATGTGGTGGAGGTTATATATGGAGCTACCATGGGTATATGGCATCATATTATATGTAGCATGGTATAGATAGTGGCTAGATATTTTGGTGGATGGAGAGGTAATTTAGAGACCATATGTGGGTTTTCCATCATGGAGAGGGTTGCATGCATATAGCTTTTCCTTTTAGAGATTTAGATGGATACATGGGATGAGAGAGAATGAGGTAGAGTTGTTACCCTTTGATCATGTGTGGTGATAGTTTGGCTTGGTTAAGGGTGATCCAGGAGTGTTCTTAAGATACAAATGGGAAGATGCAGAGAAAGTACTTCCCCCACCATAGCCTTTAGAGGAAGAGCCATTTTTTGATGAGATACCAACTCCTATAGTTGTTGATGATGTCAGGGTGACTCTAGAGTTTATTTATTTGTGGTAGAGATTATACTCTATAGCTACCAATGGATATGGAGGATAGGGTACTAGTATTAAAGGAGGTGTTGTGTAGATGGAGGAGGAATCCCTTGATCTACAGATGATTATTATGAAGAGGGATGATATGAGGGTAGTGAAATATAATTTATAGGTGTCATTGGCCACTATGACATAGTAGAGAGCAACTGCATAGGGGTAGATGACTACTATGACACAACAATGGGATAGCTTGTAGGTACAAATAACCACCATCACCCAACAAAAAGATACTATGTAGGGATAACTAACCACTATTGCATAATAGAGAGATACTATGTAGGGATAACTAACCACTATTATACAATAGAGGGATGGCATGTAAGTGTAATTAAACCTAGTTATAGTTGAGAGGGATGCTTTAAGGTAGACAAGAGGGGGACCATCACAAAATGAACCATCTCTGAATGGGATTAGAGTTGTCATAGGACCACCTCAGACTATTTCATTAAATAGGTACACTTCTATAGTGGAGGAGCTAAGATACTATGATGGGCATGTTGTTAGGAGGCTTATAGATGTGACTCCATATATAGAGTGTCTAATAGAGCATGTTATGTTGAGGATCCTTGGTAGTGTTGCACTCAATGGTGGTAGAGGCCACATAGCATCCATAGGGGCATATACAGGTCACAAAGATAGAGAGGGTTCAAGGAATATTAGTGGCCCCACACCATAGATTACTAGTGACTATGATATATTATGATTTTGATTCTAGCCTACAAGCCATTGTATCATTATGTACATATCATTTTGAGATATTGTCATGGACACTTATATGTATGTATAGTCATCACATGGTTTATTTATGATGTTTATTGATGATGTTAGATTATGGTGTTTTATTACTTATGATGTGATTATGGCCCTTTATATGTGATGATGATATGCTTATATGATGTTTTTGCATTCTTCCTTATATTAGGTGTATGCATGATCATACATTGATGTTTATGAGATAGCTGACTATATCCATGTGATTATCATATTTAGATGTATATGTGATTTGAATGACATAAATGGTTTAAATGAAAATCATTATCTAATTTTTTTATATAAAAATGACTAAGTATGATGTGATGCAGGTTTGATGATGGCAAATAAATGGTTGATTATTATCTCATTATAGATTTGATTAGAAACTATATGAGATTGTAGATTAGTTCATACACAATAAAATTTTGTTATAATTTTTATGTGATGTTTTTTTTGATTTTATGATTGTTGATTAGATGTTTAATTTATAATGATGGTGATATAATGATTATGATGTGATTTGTTTGATGACTTCAGAAAAGATTATAAAACACTTAAATGAATTATAATATAGGATATGTTCATAATAAAAACACCTAAGTAATTATTTAAGTGGATTTAAAAATAGAATGTACATAACAAAACAACTAAATGATTTATAATGTGATTTTATATTTGTGATGATTTAGATGATTTGAGAGATTCAATATGGACATATATATTTCTTTCGTTGAAATGCTAGATGTCAAGGGTAAAGATGAATGAGGATATGATGACTCAAAAAATTAAGACTTACACCTCAATGATTGCTTCAAAAAGTAGTCATGAAAGTAGAATAAGGAGGTTAAATGCTCCTATTGTCAAAATCATAACTAAAATAGGTATGATTATGTACATAATACCCTTGTTTTCTTGTCATTAGTGTTAGTTAATTTATTAAAATAAGTGATTTGATCATGTTGTGTTAAGTAATCTAGAAATCCCTTTATTGAGAGGGCAAAAAAGGGTGACATGATGTAAATAGATTAATGGAAGGAAGTGTAACCTTCTTGTGGAGATGGATTGCCCCTTTTGTAGGTGACCTAAGAACCATTATAAGAAAATCCATGTCTCTTTTTGGCATAGACTAATCAATGTAGGAAGTATACTAATGCTTTGTGAAAGTTGATTGCAACTTTTTTTTTTTGTGTGTGTGTGTGTGTGTGTGTGTGTGTAAGTTTTGACTTGGGGTATTTTGATGCTTTGTGGTTGATAGTTTAGGGAAGATAATCAATATGAGAAGCTTTTTTGATAAATTTTTTGACTTTGCCATCCTTCAAGGGAGCAGTCTATTTTTTTGATCAATTTTGAATTATTTTGGTAGCTTTCCTTAAGAAAGAAGTATAAAAGTTTAGATGTGACCCATAATATATTTTTTTTTAATTTTTAGACATGGATTTGCTTATATAGGCCTAAGGTTTTTCTCTATGAGGTAAAAACTATAGCACAAAAAGGTTAAATGATGGGTGATAGAGTATTTAAGAGAAAAAAATAATGGGGATCCATCTTATAAGGGGTAGAAAGTATCCATGAGAATCATGCCATGATTAGAGCCATGGTACCCATGTTTATTATTATGCTAAAATTGTGATGGATAATCACATGATTCTTTGCTTTAATTGATTTTCGTTAAAATAAGGGGATGAAGGTGATGAGTTTTTAAAACAAGGGACAAGCTTAAGTTAGACACAAGGTGATTTATAGCTTATTTCAATAAAAGAATGGATGCAGATGCAAAGCATTGAGGGGTTAAAGTTTTGATTTTCATTCAAGGGATTATAACAAGTAATTTTTTGACCCATACTTATGCATGATTATAAAAGGTCCAATCTGATTAGGAGTAAACTATACCCAATTTCTTCTTTCCATATTAGTTACGTGTTGGATTTACTTTAAGATGAGGTCACAAATATTCAATTCTCATTCTCTTAGGTGATTGTTATAAGAAAGTTTTATTCACTCTTAATAGACATGAAGATGATTAAGAGTAGCCAAATGATGCTCATCAAGTAGCTCAATTTGGGATAGACATTCTTAATGATAGTATTATTCTTATATGATACCCTTTAGGGGTATGCATAGGGAGAGAATCTTCAAAAATAAGATAGGTGAGAAGGAAATCATCATCCTGACACTGGATGGTGTTAATGGTGGGAGAATCATCTTCCATCGTCTTAAGATGAGTCAAAGGAATGGTTTTGGTTTCCCCATGAATTTGATAGGTCAGAGGTCCTAAACTAAACATGTCAATCAAAAAATGTTAGGAGGGATGGAATTGGGTTCATCAGACTCTAAAGAAGAAAAGGTTGGTGAGGATGGGGTTTCTTCCTTAATTAAGATGGAAGGTGCATCTATTGGTTTCTTTGGTTGGATAAATCAATGGCCATATCACTCATAAGGATTTTGAGTTTTACATGGGATAAGCTCATGTGGTCCATGTTCATAATGACCTAAATAAAATCCTTTCCAAGAACATTGATGAAGGTATGTTTGGGTAAAATTTGTTTTATCCAAGAAATAAAAATCAAAGGTGAATAGTTTGATAGAAGTTGAGGTGTTAGAAGCTAAATGTGGTTGATCGAGTCCCCCATAGATAAAGTTAGTTTGGCAATTAGGAGGACCAAAAGAGATGATGAATCTAATTTTAGAATCATAATGAGGATGTTGATCAAGATTTCCAGAGTAGGAAGGGTATCTAGATTCAATAGGTGGTATTATCCAAGTGAAAGATGTTGGAATGTGGATTCCAAGGGGTCTTTCATAGGTATTTCAAAAGAGGTTATATTTGAGCTTGTAGAATCTTCATTGATTGAAGTTGAATGGGTTGCATCCTTTAATGGAATGAGGACATAATTTAGGTAGTAAGTCATGTTTCATGACTTAAATGGAATAGGGTTGATAGGGATGACATGAAATCAAACCTCATGTTTAAACTTTAGGCATCTATGTAAGGATCAATGGTACATAACTCATGGTTTGGATATAAGGGCATCCAAGCAATAAGTTGTACTAAAATTCCCCTAATATAATATATAATAGCTTTGGGAAAGATCAAGGGACTAAGTGTATGTGAAGGATAACTATTCCCAAGGTGGTTGATATCATGTCATTGAAATATCATAACATGATAGTGGTTTTGGACATGATGTTTTCAGGAAGCTTGAGTTGATGATAGGAATGGGATGAGATGATGTTGATTTTAACTCCCCCATCAATAATAAAACTTTTTATTTGGGTTTTTATTGATGTGAAATATAATAAAGAGGGGAGGATATAGATCATCTAGGTGGATGGGAGGTATCTCAAAATCTTGGAATGTGATAAGGGCTGATACTTAGAGGGATCTAATAAGGGTTGATAAAAGTCAAGGATATTTGGTTTGGATCTCAATATATTATAAATCCTCCATCATGATTTGATAGTGTTGAGTTGAAGTTTGTATCAATTCATATAATGTCATCTTTTTCAGGGTTTGATGAAGTTATTTGAGAACTGACCTATGTATCAATCATGATGGGATGGATTGAGGTGTACCCAATATAGAAATCTTGGGTTTTTTGTAAAGGTGTCTTGGGTGATTATGTAGAAGAAAGGTATGTATAAGGGATGGATACTTTATCTTTTCCCTTATCATTTTGACTTTATGATCGAGTGACTACATGGTTGGCATCAATTTAGAATGTTTGTGGGCTAGTAGGTTGTTTTGGTTCATCCTTACTCTTTTATGAGAGATTCGAGATAGGTTTATGTGGGGTGGTAGTTTTTGTTTTTTACCTTAGAGGTGGGCTAAGAGGAGGCTCCTCTATTAAAAGGTCAGCTACATTAGATAATTTTTGGATTATGTCTTTAAGAAATTTATAGTTCTCAGTGTCTTATCCTAGTATTCTATGGAATGTGTAGATTAATCTATCATTCAACCAAGTGGGTTTTAGGCTAACTAGGTTGAATGGTTTAATGGGAAGTAGGGTTTTTCAGAAGTAAAATCACTAAGAGGGGGGATGAATTAGTGAACCTAGATAATCCAACTTCAATTTCAAACCTTTAAAAACTCTTAATTAGTTACCACAAGAATTCATGAAGAATACACATCATTCAAGTAACGAACAAGAGAGAAAATGCAAGATCAAGCACATAACATGTGACATATGTGGGAAAACCTCTTGGGGGATAAAACCCACTAGAACCTATAATTTATACTACTATCTTATAATTACAAGAACCAATTTATATCATCTATAATTAATCAATAAACTACCATCCCTTATTTTAGTGAGACAACGATCCCATAAGGTGCTACTATGCCTATCTAGTTGAGTTACCATAATAACTAGACCTTTAGCAAGTTTCACCCTAAAAATATGTTGCAACCCCCTATATTTTGAGAAACCATAATAATACCTATGAATATAACATCTCTTAAACATTTATTTCCTATCAATCTGATAGAGATATAAAGTATATCAACTTTCTTCAACTCTACACACTTAAGGCATCTAAAACCACCTTTTTAATCACTCTTCACTCCTCATTAACAACATGACCAAATGTTCATACACTCAGTCTACACTCTAATATTATCAACAACCCATCTTCTAGGAATACTTACTCTCCTTCGCCTCTCAACCCTTTACTCTAAATGATAAACACAAACCTCTCTCAAATCTCTCAAGTCCTTTCCACATCTATAAAAACCATCACATTTGGTTTCACATTTTATAAATAGTTCATGATTATTATAATTTTCACAATCTTCCTTTTTGGCCATAATGCATGTCTTCACACTTAAGGCATCTAAATGGGTCACCTTTAAGCACCACCCTCTTTCAAATAGGCCTAAGTCACCTTTTAGGTCTTATGAAGACCCATTCACCTCTTTGACACTTAAATAAAATTAGAAACATAAGACCACTTAAAAATACAAAATTCCACTCTGCATGACCCCTTTGACATTCTCAAATTATCACAGTCATCACAACACTCCTCTGCTAAAACTAATTTTGCTCAAATAACATTTTATACATAAGAACACAATGAAAAAACACATAGTCAACTTATAAGGCTTTGTTGTTACTTAATATGTATTGATCATGCCTCCAAATACCACACATACCACTTACAAGGAGCTTACAACATTCTCCAATAGTTAAGTCATAATGAGACACTAAAACAATAACAACACAAGCTCGAACAACCTTCTTAGGTCACTTACAAAACATACATGAAAACATATTAAACTTTAAACCTTCATAAATTTGAGTATTCAAAATTTCATATATTCAAATTTATATTTCCAAATGCACCTTCGAGTCCTCTACAAATTTTATTTTTATACCATGAGCAAATTTTGCTTGTATCAAAATATATGGCCCAGAAACCAGACACTAGTCTTTATTTTGTTAAATTCAAATATTTGAATTCAAACAATCACAGTTAAACTTTAGTTACTTAAAATTCATATCATTACCTTTCATCTTTGATTAAATATTCACCAGCCTAGTGTGCCACTGCCCAAATGTTAAACTTCAAATAGTTGACCTTATCTCATGCAATCTTACAATCTTAACCACATACACATTGTTGATCTTATTTTAAAGAGATCAAATTTTACCTTATTAAACCTCTATAACTTTTAACTATTGAATTTGATACACACCATTGATCTTGATGTAGGAACTCTCATGAACCATTAGATCTCCATCTAGTCTTGATCTTTAACATTGTAAAAAATTGACTAAGGATGGGGACCATTGCTATCTACCTAGAAGGATAACTTTGTATTGTCATATACTTTACCTTACTTTCATGTTCTCAAATTTTAACCATATAATCTAGGAAAAATAATGAACAAACCCATATGACCATTTCTTCCTAAAACATCCATGCATGTGAGATATTCCATCACCAAACTACTTACTCAGCTCTTTCTTATAATTAGATAAATAACATATTTGAGCTCAAATTCATTTCATGGCATCGATCTTTGATGTGATGAATCATAGACCATTAGATCTACCTTTGCAAATTGACTAAGTGTTGGATCTTAGTGAACTTTTTTTAAAGGGGCCAACATTACACTCACATAACTTTTATTGTGCTTAATCACATGTCCTAAGATTCTAAAAATGTGATCACCTTACATAGGATAATCCATACATATGCCAAGTTTATCTTGAAACCTTCACATGTGTGAGATATAACACCATCAAAATGCCTACTTAGATTATTCTGCCATAGAGCCAATTATGCCTAGATGAACATAATGAAAAACTAGATGAATTATACTCATGAATAAAATCAATCCAATCATCCTTGACATATAATATGACCCCTTACATATCTTAAAATAACCATACTCATCCTTAAACATCTCTAACCATACCAAAATTGAATATCAACCAAGCCACCTTCAAGCATACTAAGACAAGCACTTTGCACACTTTGTCATTGACACATAGAATATTAAGAAACTTCATCCACTAACTTTGAAAACTCCATGAAATCATTAAAAAATCTCCAATAATCTCCCCCTTTGTCATTGATGTTATCAACCATCATAGAGCAATATACAACTCACCTTCCTTCTCTCTCTTTAAGCACTCCCAAAATAGGAACTTTCTTCCCCTTTGACACAATGATAAAGTGGGCACCAACTCATAGTGAGAACTTGAAAATAATAAAAACAAGATAATACCATCTTATAAATATAGTACAAACTCCCCCTTACCTTGAGCCTACCTCTTCTTTCCTTGATAACTTCCTCTTTCTCCATGCCAACACTCTCTTCAATCAAGCACTGCAACCAATGAAGAAAAAACACAAAAAAAACTAAAATTTTATGGAACTCACCAAGAAAAAATTGATAAGGGATTTACCTAATATCTTTGAGCCATTTCACCTCTTGAGAATATTCAGATCTCCATACACCATGAAGAACCACCACACAGGCTTATTAGCCTTCTATCTCAAGTTATCATAAGGACCACCAATAGAATTTCATGCCACTCACCAAATAGGAAACATGCTCTAAAAAAACTTGAGAACTCTCCTTGAAACACTCATGACTTTCTCTTTTGTAGAAACTAAAAAAAACCACTATTCTTCTTACAAGGTCTATCTATTCTCCATATAGCCCTACCTAGAACTTACAGAATCCACAAATTTTAGTAGACACATTATCAAGACCTAAAAATTCATATCTAAAACACTTGCATATGTCCCCTCAAGAAAACTAATTCCCATAATCTATCTCATCTTCTAAAACATACTTTGTTCACAAACCTACTAGCCAATTAGGCCTCCATCTTGATAAAAACATGAATAATTTAAAAACCACAAACCTTAAAATCTCTATGAAGCTTGATTTGACAACCCATTTTACCCATTAAAATTATTAAGCATCTTTAGACTTAAAATCATAAGTCAAACCAATTTATAATATAGCTCAAAATCTTAGAATCCCAAAATAGACAGAGTCAACAAACTTCCTTCTTGTTAACACCTGTCTCTGAAATTCTTGCACACTTCGAGACAAGCATCACACACTTTTGTACCAATATTTGAGATTATATACCTTTGGGAACATTAAATTCTTATACCATGGATTTTGACCTGTAATAAGATAGATAAACCTGAACACACACAAAATCCTCCAAAAAGCATAAACAAGATCATCAAGACATAGAACTACCTGGAACATATCACAAAGAAGTACACAGAACTTTTGGAGCACCAAATTCTTCTTGACATTCCATCAATCTCATTAAACCACCTAAAACTCACATTCTAACCTTATACTATATCTCCTTCACAAATCTATGAAATAAGCTCATAAACTTGTTTCTCCCCCTTGACCAATGACCTCTGATTGGCATTATGACCTTGAGCACACAAACTTTTTTATTCACAAAAAATATGTATCCTAAGAAGCATAAGTATAAACACCCTACTTCCCAATATCCTAAAATAATGTGAAACTAGGAGTTGCCCATAAATCCTCATATTCCCTCTCCTCTTTAGTCATCTGATACTTATAGTTCTTCATCTTCTACTTAGGCTTAAAAGAAGTAGCATGCTCATCCACTAAAATATTCTCCTTTTCTTCTAGTTTTGAATTGACAATACATGGAGACAACATAGATTCATGGCATACCTTTTATTTAGGAACCTCATTAGTAGGCACTGATAATTTATTTTCTTTACATGATACAAGCTCAACAATGGCAAGATCATCACTTGGATCCATACACATCTCAAAACTAGCCTTAACTAGTACGTTGGTCTTCTTCTTGAATTTGGTCTCTTCATTCACAATATGAGCAGATAATGAGAGCCCTTAATAGTCTTCAACTTATAAAGAATTATCCACCATAGAAAACATATTATATAGACCTATAGAATCATCAAGACTCACACATACCACCTTTGGTTTCCATGAGTTGGTTATCTTCCTTGTACTTTGGGAGGCTGATTAAACTTATTTTGACTTAATGGCCTTTACTTGTAGAACCTAGTAATATGACCAATCTTCTCACAGTTTTAGCAAACAATACTCCCTAATGGAAACATAATTTTTCTTATCTTGATTGGATAGAAACTTTCAATGTGTCATATGTCATGACAAATGAAATAACCTCCTCTTTTAAAAGAGGACTCACCTTGTCTAACCTTATATGGAAAATGGTTTGCAAAGTGTCCCACCTCAATATAATTGAATCACATAACTTTATTCACACCTTTTGATTGATGACCCCCATTATAGTTCTATGCAAACTCATTTCTAACAAGTCTCTTTCATTGTCTAGATTTATGCCCAAATTGATTACGTGTTTACTAATAACCATTGAAACTTGCATACCTCATGGTTTTAGTTGTCTGATCTGATTTATCTTCATTATGCTAGCATATTCTTTCCTTTTCTAATGATTTATCTTCAAAGTATGATTGTCCTTGTTCACATTAGTCTTAATTTTGTCTTGATTTACATTCTTTTTTTCTTCTTCATATCCAAGACCAGTTCTATCACTAGCATGATTTTGATCACTCAGAATATTATCTAGATCACTTGAGCTCTTTCCAAATCTCACATATGACTTCACCTTAATATATGTCTTCTATAACTCATATTTCAATGACTTGGTTTCAATTACATACCTTGAACATTCATCTTGTTTAACTTTCAGGCTTGTAGATAGGATTTCTAATTGACAACTGATATACTTGACTATATATTCATTCTATTTAGTGTCTTCATTCATCCTTACCTCATGTACACCAAATTTATCTTAATAGTCCTTGATTTGAGACTTCATCTTTTTGTTAATCTTCTTCTCAATCTTCATTTCTTTAAGATCATTCATTGATTCAGTCTCATAATCCACCTCATCTTTATCATCATTTGAATCACTTCAAGTAGACTCATTTTGATGTGATCAACTTCCTTCCTCAGCCATTAAAAGAGATTCATCTTCAATAGGACCATCATCTTCATGATCATACTCTGATTCACTATCTTCATTCTCATCTGATGAGCTACAATCTTTATTAGTGTATAGACTCTTCTTGTTCTTGAAGGACTTCTTGTTGTTGTTGTTGTTGTTATACTTTATGAATATTTTCATCCTATATGTATTCATATCTTCATCTTGGTCTTCACCATGTTCTTCATCATCATGTTTATGAGGGCACTTTGTATAAAAATGTCTTATATCCCCAAAATTGAAGCATTTGATGGATATTTTACCCTTATACTTTCCTAAATCTATTTTCAATTTCCTTGTAAACAAAGCAGTTAGTTCATCCTCATCAATATCAAAAATGCCATCCTCTTTGGGTTTCTTACCTTGGAAATTATTCTCAGGCTTCATCTCTATCTTGAATGTTGATTCCTTATTCAGTGGTATATCATCATTTACTCTCATATCATATGCAGTAAGAATACCATGCAATTCATCCATCTTCAAATATGTAAGATCATGAATTTATTCAATAGCAAATAATTTTGGATAAAACTTGATGGATAGAGACCCTAATACCTTTTGAAATATATTAACCTATTCAAGGTTCTCTCCAAGACCTCTAATGATGTTCACAATCTCATCAACTCTATACAAAAAGGATGCCTAAGAATCTTCTTCCTTCATCTTGAGACTCTCAAATTGCCTTTGGTGAGCCCACCACTTTGCCAACTTAACCTTTGAATCTCCTTCATATATTGTCTTCAATTTATCCCACATTTATTTGGTAGATTTAAAATGGATTACCTTGGTGTATTTAGTCTCTAAAAGATCATAAGTGATAGCATTCATTGCCTTAGAATTGTTCTCAAACAACTTATTATCTATAACATTGGATTAAGGAAAAGTAGGTGTAGAATAACCATCCACAATAGGTTCCCAAATTTCAAACCCTAGGTATATGATGTAGGTCCTCATTATTGCACTCAAAAAAGCATAATTGGATCCATTAAACATCAGTTCTTACTTAGTAGAGAAACCTCCTTTATGACTACCCATATTATACCTTTGATCACCTTCAAGCTATCAAACCTTTACTAAAGGACCTGCTCTAATGCCAATTGTTAGATATATAATCATTAAGAAGGGTGATGAATTAGTGAGCCTAGATAATACAACTTCAATTTTAAACCTTTCAAAACTATTAATTAGTTAACATAAACATTCATGAAGCATACACATCATTCATAACACATGACATGTGTGGGAAAACCTCTTGGGGGTGAAAACCCACTAGAATCTAAAATTTAGATTGCTATCATATAATAATAAGAACCAATTTGGATCAGCTATAACTGATCAAGGAACTACCATCCCTTATTTTAGTGAGATAAAAATCCCATAAGGTGCTACTACACATGTCTAGCTAAGTTACCACAACAACTAGACATTTAAAAAATTTCACCTTTTAAGGAGGATATAACCCCCTGGATGTTGATTAACCACAACAACACATATGAATATAACATCTCCTAAACACTTACTGCCTAACAATCTGATATAAATTATAAAACATACATGAAGACACAATCAACTTTAAATGTTCATAAATTTGAGTTTACACACTTTTAATTCTTCAAATCTATATTTGCAAATGCACCTTTGAGTCTTCTATAAATTCACTTTTTATACCATGAGTAAATTTTGCCTGTATCAAATGATATGGCCCAAAAACTAAACACTAGTCTTTTTTTTGTTAAATTCAAATATTTGAATTTAAATGATCACAATTAAAATTTTGTTACTTAAAATGCATCTCATGCCCTCACATCTTAGATTAAATATGCATCATCAATCTTCTTTGAAATTTAACTCATAATGTGCCACTACCCTAATGTTAAACTTCAAACAGTTGAGCTCATCTTGTGAAATTTTGTAATCTTAACCACATATGCATTGTCAATATTATTGTAAAGAAATCAAAATTTACCTTGTTAAAACTCTATCACTTTGACCTCTTGACTTTAATATTCACTATTTATATTTATTTATGAATTCCTATGAATCGTTGGATCTTTATCTGGTCCTAATCTTTAACATCATGTAAAATAGACTAAGTATGGGGACCATTGCTATCTACCTAGAAGGCCAACTTTGCACAGTCATATATTTTACCTCACTCTCTCACATTTTATCAAATTTGAACCATATAAACTAGGAAAAATATTGAATAAACCCATATGATCATTTCTTCCTAAAACATCCATGTGTGTGAGATATGCCAATACCAAACAACTTACTTGGATCTTTCTTCTACTTAACCAAATAATTTATTTGAGCTCATATTCATTTTAGATCATCGATCTTTGATGAGATGAAATTTGGACCATTATAATTGCCTTTACAAATTGACTAAGTTTTGAAACTTAGTGCACTTTTATTTGAGAGTCTAACTTTGCACTTGCCTAACTTTTATTGTACTTCTTCACATGTCTTGAGATTTGTACCATGTGATCACCTTACATAAGAGAATCCATCCATATGATAATATACTAATGAAACCTTCACATGTGTGAGATATAACACCATCAAAATGCCTACTCAGATTATTCTTCCATAGAGCCAATTATGCCTAGATAAACATAATGAAGAACCAGATGAATTCTACTCATCTACATAAGCACTCCAATCATCTTTAACCTCTGATAAGACACCTTGCACATCTTGAAATCACCATACTCATCCCTGACCATCTCTAACCATGCCAAAATTCAAGATCAACCAAGTCACCTTCAAACATACTAGGAGAAGTACTTTTCACACTTGGTCATTGACACATAGACTATCAAGACACTTCATCCACTCACTTGAACACCTCCATGACATCAATATGGCATCATTGACAAATCTCTAATAGTGTTATGTAATAATTTTGTAGAAAACTTTGTAAGAGAGTAGAATAGGATTCTAATAATGGTGTTTTAAGGTTTAAAGTCTTTGTTTTGATTGTTGGGGTCAACACCTTTTTAGGGGTAGGTACTATAAGTGAAGTTTTGTTTTATGTTTTTGTAATGTTTTTGGTTGATGGATTTTGGGTTTAAGGTGTGGTGTGGATAGGTAGAGGCATTTTAAGAAGATGCGGTTGAATTTGTAGTCTCTTTATTGGAGTATTTGGTTTCTTCAACAAAGTGGAAGGGTGAGGTCCTCAAATAGATAAGGGGTATGGTCCTAGGATGGAGGGTGAAGTTGAGATGGGAGGTGAAATGGGTTTAATATTTTGAGTCCTAAGTGGTTTAATATTCCTCCTTGATTCATGTTATTAGTTTTTAAGTGTGATTTTTAGTATCAACTCCAATTTTAATGGTGGATGAGTGAGGTTTTGAGTTGTAAGAAAACCCAAGTTCTTGATAGGTTTGAGTGGGGTAGTTCAGTTTATTTTGTTTATTTTTAAAGGAGTTGGATTGGTTAATTTATTTTATGGTTGAGCTGTGGATGAGTTTATTGGTTTGGTTGAGGTGAGGGTGGCTAAGTTTGTTGAGATTGAAGGTTGGGTGTTTGATAGTTTTGTTGTTTCTTTCTTTTTAGGGTAGGGAAGTCCAAGATAGTTTCAAAATGTATCTCAGTCAAGGTTTGGTTGTCATATGAATTTGAGATTTTGAAACAACCTTAAAAATGGTTTACATGTGGACTTGGCCTCCTCAATAGGGGTTTCCAAAGGGATACTGAGTGGTTGAGGAAGTGGGATGGTCATGGTTTCCTCCTCTTTTGGTAAGAGTTCTAAGGGAAGGATGGGTGGATTCACTATTAAGGGAGGTGGAATAGGCATGGTGATATATTCATTATTTGATATTTTCAAAGGAATTATGTGTGATTCCACTATAGAAGGAAGTGGATTAGGTGTCGTGGTGTCTTCCTTAATTGATATTTGTAAAAGAAGGTAGGGTGATTACACTATGAAAGGAAGTGGAGTAGGTGTGGTGGTATATTTCCTAATTGAGCTTTCCAAAGGAAGGATGGGTGATTCTATTATGGAAGGAATTGGAGTAGGTGTGGTGGTTTGGGTTAGTTACACCAAATTAGGAAGTGGAATAGGCATGGTTTGGGCCATGGGTTATTCAATTTTAAGTTTATTAAGGACAATTTTTATGGTATGAACCTCATGTTTATGGGATACTTTCATATTTGTATGATAATTATTTAAAGAAGGCTAGTGGTTTGGAAATGGTTGATATAATATGTCAAGATCTTGATTTGGTGGTACATTTCGAGTATCCATTACAAATTTACCTTTATCAATCAAGTCTTGAACTATGTTATTAAAAGTTTTACATCTATCAACATTATGTCTAATGACATGATGGTAGTTTTAAATATCATTCTCCTTATACCAAATTGGTATAAGATGAGATGATTCAAAATTTTGAGGGGTTTAATTGGTGTAAGTTGGACTATGGATGCTTTCAACAATTTCTACAAAACAGAAGCATAAGACTCCCCTAGTAGAGTGTATTGCTTTTGAACAAAGCAATTTTGGGGTTTGAGATTTTGGTTTGAATATTTGGATTGGTTTCATTGGTTAACCACCAGAGGAGGAACCATATTAAGGAAAATGACATTGGATTATCCTTTGGTCTTGGGGTGGTTGAAGGTTTGGAAAAATATTCAATTTATTTGAAGCTTGCGTTATTATTCCTAAGCTTTAGTTTGCCTTCATAAATTGCTTAGATTTCCAATTTCCAAGACATGGTAAATGCTTCATCAAAGGTATGAAATGTTTGAACTTGTAGGGTAGATTAAATGTGTCTAGCAAGTGCCTGAGATAAAAGTTCAATCAATTCTTGCAGAGGTAGGGAGAAGGAAAATTGGTTGATCAAACCCCTCGATCGAGCAATAAAATCAATAATGGATTCATCCTTAAATTGGTGAATAGAATATAAATCAGTTATATACACTTTCTTGGAGATGTTTATGGAGTATTTATCCAAGAAATTTTATGTGAGTTGAGCGAAGGAAAATAAGGAGTGCCTAATGATGGCACCATACCAATGTGGGCCATGTTAAAGGTGCGGGAAAGTTCTGAAGTAAAAGAGAATCATTATAGGTATTGAGATATCACACATGCCTAAAGTATATTAAATGTTTTAGGGTATCCTCCTTACTTTGGAATTTGGAAAATTTAGGAAGTTCCTGTTAAGTAGGGTAAGGATGAATTGGTACAAAAGGGTGGATTACAAATTTGGTCATAAGATAAAAGATTATGAGATATAAAAATGGATGTCTCTAAAGTTGCCATTTTATCCATTACATCTTTATGAGGTCAATTTGTGGTACACCTACATATTTTTAGGGTATGTGTTGTTGTGGTTATGATGATGTGATGTATTGCATGTTAGAAGGTTGGGTGCATACCACATATTGATAGTTGGTTATGAAAGGTTTGGATGATATGGGAAGTATATATCCTTATGGATTTGGGACATATCCTTACTTAGGTAAAGTGGGTATTTTTTGAGACATGGGCATGGTTGGGTTTGGTTATTGAAGTTAGGTTTGGTTATTGAATTTGTGTAGTTACCCTTGTACTTATAGGTAGAAGAGTGAATGTTATAAAAACTACTAAGTTTTGAAATGGTGAGGATGATGTTAGGTTTTGGGTGGGAAAAGGTAAGGAAACCGCACTGGTGGATGGTATCCCAGTGTTAAGTGGTGATTTAGTTATCATTGGTTGGTTTGACCCTACATTTGAAGGGTTTGTTATGGGGTTAGTGGAATTTGAAGGTGATTATGTATTTTTTTGTGGGGTAAAAGAAACTTGGTTTTGGGTAACATTAGTTGATGGGTTGGTTGTAGAAGATGAAGCCTAAGTTACCATATATTGGGTAGTGGAAATTATGGAAATTAAAGTCTCACCCATAAGCTAACTAGGTATGCCATAAAGGGGTTCAATAGAAAGAATTGAAGTAGGGGTATGATTGGAAATTGTAGTAAGGTAATGTTGGAGTGAAATTGGTTATTGTCAAGGAGGTTTGTTAATTCCAAGTACCCTTAGGCAAAATACTAGGGCATATTTGGACTCTTGAAATGGTTGAGAGAGCTTTCCACGTATGGATTATGATCCATGGATGAAAAAGAGGAAGAAGGTTGGTGGTGAGGTTGGTTTTGGTTAGCTTGGTCTCTAGCTTATTTTCATGTTAAGACCATGTGATAAAGTGGTGTAAGTTTATACGGTAATGGAAGTAAACTCAATAACTCAAAAAGAGAAAAAAGAAGAAAAATTCAACAAGATCACACACACTAAAAGTAAGTTAGATCCTAATATTTATTTTTTAACTCACTTTGGGCTTATGCCTTAAGTTTAGAATTTGTGAGACTCCACTTGGATTTTGAAATGTGTACTAGAAGAAGTAGTTTATGGATGGTTTTAGGTTTGTTTAAGCTCAAAATATATTTGTATTAGAATTGGTAGGTGGCTTGGTATTATGCCCTAACCCCTCTCTTCACACACCACAACATAAGGGTGTTGGGTGTTTTTCTAGTATATACTTTATAACCAGAGTTTATACTCAGTCAGTGTACTAATTTGGTTTTCCCATGGGGACAAATAAGATAGTTAAGATTAAGGTTATTTTTAGGTGATGAAATCATAATTGGTTACCTTATGTCAATGTTTTTTTGACTCAAATTGGTATGTGTGTGATAAGAAGTGATTGATACATGATTGATTTACCCAATTAATTAAGCTATGTCACTTAAGTAAACAAGAAATCAATGTATGTAAGGTAGATTTTAATCTTAAAATATTTTTTTAATTTCTTTTAATTAATAAAAAACCTCTAAATGCAATCTAAGTGTAAGATGATAGTGCAATTCCTATTCCTAGGATGGTTGAATCTCAGATTTTAGAAAGAAATAAAATAATAAAAATGCATTTTTACTTTTAGAAATAAAGAAAGAACAAAATACTTTTCCTTTTCAATTTAAATGTAAAGAAAGTAAGTAAATTGTGAACTAAAAATGAAGAAATACAATGAAAAGAATTTAACCTTTTGAAATAAATTAGATGATTTATTTACTAAAGTAATTCTAAATGTCCTAAAACAACTATGAACCCAGAATAAATTAGAAGTCCAACTGGGAATGTCATAATGTTTCACTATATTTTTAGATCATTTTCTTTTATTTTTAAAAATAAGTAAAACTAAATAAAGGGAGAATGTATAGGTGAACTTGGATGTGGTTATGTGCTCCATTGATCTAGATGTTATGAGTACTCCTCTTTGGCTAGGGAGGAATGATCTACAAATCAATAAGACTTAAACAAGATTTGGATTACAATGGTTGATAAGTGGGTTGCCTAGTAAATTCTAGATCTTAGAAGTATGAAACTTCCTAGGATGGTTGTCAACTCACTTGTTAAAACAAGTTAAGTCCAAATGAATGCTGATAATAAATGATTTAAGCAAAAAAAGAAGAAATTACTTTAAACAAGTGATAAAATAGTTCAAAATACTTGGCTCCTTTTGAAATAAATTAAGTTAACTTGCATAAAATAAATACTAAAGTGATAATGTTTATGTTAGGCTATTATGGATAAATATTTTGTTGTGATAGGGATGGAGAAACATAAGTTTTGATGGGTTAAAAGGGGTCTTTTTAGCTTGTTGGTTTGGGGAATTTTTTTAATCTAGAGACCAATGTCAATATTGTATGGATTGACATCGGTTAGGAAGAACCAATGTCAGTCACTTTGTGAAAATATAATTTTAAATTTTGTAGAAAGGCTAGATTTTAGGAGAGTTTTGAAGAATTGTTGGGTTGATAAAAGTTTGAGATAGGTTCGTGAAGGTGAGAATGAATATTAGTAATTTTTAGATAGAGATTTTGGGCTCAAAAGAGTGTGGAATGTTAATGGGTGTTGGATGGTAAAGGGGTGTTAAAGTGTAGGACTTCGACATAGGTATTTGAGGTTGTAGGGAAGGTATGAAGATACTAAAACAATAAATACTAAGATGAGAAAACCTTGAAATTGATCAATAAGAAAAAAATTACTTATCTTGATGCAAAAAATGTTGTCTTAGAAGTAGATGGTAGGTCAAGAAAACCTTGATGGAGTCTTAGAAAAATGTGGGTAGTGTAACAGTGTTATTACCTTTAGTTTATCAATGGTGCATCTCCCTTATTCTTTGGGATTCTCTATCTCTCTGGTTCATCTCTCTAGTTTACACACAAGTTCACAATCAAATGATCACCCATACTTAGACTCAACTTGTTTAACCTCTTGAGCAAAGGTCATGGGTAGTCTTAAATAATCAATGTTGGTCCTAGTTAATGGGTGTCTATCAAGGGATGACCACTGTCGGTTAATGTAGAATAGGTTCAACTTGCTAAAAAGAGTGTTTTGCACTTAATTTTGGAAGCTAAGACCATTATAAATGGTTCAATTTAGTTTAAGAGAGAGTGATCACATAGGTATAAATAGTATAGGGAGGTTAGGGATTAAATGTAAGGGTAAGAAATGGTCTTAAGGCAAGGTGTTGATAAGTTAGCCATGGGTTTGTTCTTAAGGTGAGGTGTAAATAGAAGTTTATTAGCTTAATTAATTAAATAATTTAGCTAAATGTGGGTAGGGGTAAATGGGGTTTTAATGGGGGTTAAAAAATGATCTAATCTAAGGGTCCAAGTGGTTGAAAGGGTGTGTTGAGAAATCTAGAACCATTGGTATGATTTTATAGTGTCTATAGTTTGGTTCAAATGATGGTATTTTTATCAAACTATTTAACAATTTCATTTTATGTCATTTTTCTTATATTTTTACTAATATTTATCTATTATTACTTGTTTTTTAGCTTACTAACCTTCAAATTTTCTTATTTTTTAAATTTCTAGTATAATTGTTTCTTTTTTATTATTTATATAGAATGATGGTTTTGTAAAACATTCCAATGATTTAGTTAGACATTTTAATTAGTTTTATAGACATTTCATTAGGTTTGTCTAATATTTCAACAGTTTTGTTCTCTGTACTTTTCTTTAGGTTCCTATTTTTCCTCTACTTTCTAAGTTATCTAACATTTCCATCATTTTTTGTCTCTACATAATAATTTTTTTTTACAGAGAGTTGGTTTTGTTGATTTATCTTTATTTTTTGCTATCATTTTCACTAACTTTTAGTTCTTTGGGTTGCTTATCCCTTCACAAATAAATTATTATTATTATTTTTGAAGAGGCTTGCCAAAGAAATAGAAATCAAAACCAAAAATAAAATAGTTATTTTTATTTACTACTAACATTGCTTATTTTTTGATTTTTACTAATTTATTAATTAATTCACATTTTTATTTATTGTAATTCTTCATGTTTTTATCATATATGGTTGTGTATGATTTTTCCTAGGTGTCACATTGGTAATGATACTTAGAAAATAAAAAATTACTATTGTAAATTTGTATTACCTAGGTTACATGTATGTATGTTATTTTCTTGGCATCACATTGGTGATAATAACTATAAATCAGAGATAACTATCAACCTATTGATTAAATTTTTCTATGGGCTCTATCAACTATGGATTTTACCACTATGTAGTAGGCCAAACATTGTGTACTAGTGGGGTATATAAATTGAGGATACACTATTTCATTTACGTAATCAGTTATGTGTTTTAGTTAAACCATTATGCAAGGAGATTCCATGGTCCAATACCCAAGGTTTCAACAATGAACTCTAATTTCTATTTTTTGACATCAATATACTAAAATCCTATGGTTCAATTGGGCACATTAGACTAGAACCTCTATGTGCATCCATTAAATTGGATTCTTCCATAATTTTTGGCCTCAACATATCAAAATTTATATATAAGACTCCCCTTTAGATAATCTTGTATAAATATTAATCCTTAAGTATCCATTTCACCCATTTGAATTATAGTGCATCAACAAGTGGTGAGC
The DNA here is from genome assembly GCA_037957365.1 of Torreya grandis. Classification (NCBI taxonomy): domain Eukaryota; kingdom Viridiplantae; phylum Streptophyta; class Pinopsida; order Cupressales; family Taxaceae; genus Torreya; species Torreya grandis. The sequence goes on from JARHVA010009186.1 coordinate 183,432, forward strand.
TTCAAGAAATTAATCTCAACTTACCCTCAGAACTAGATTAAGTGGGATATGGAAATGGTTTGACCTCTATAGTTGGTGATAAGAAACATTAGGATGATATTTTCTAATGGATGAGTCAGTATATATGAGAGCCTACAAGACATTCAAATCCTTTCACCTATTTTTATCCCTTTATGTGACTTGCATGTTTCTTTCTGGTTAATGTAGAGATTGTTTGTTATTTTTTATTCATTTTAAATCCTTGTAAATACCATGTACTTATTTTTTTGTGTTTGAAAACCAATTTTAAATTCTTTAAAAACTAAAATCCTAAATTAATAAAAAAAATAAAAAAACCCAAAAACTTATTGTTAAACATTTATACTTTCAAGTTTTTTAGTTTTATAATTTTTGAGTCAAAATTTCAAAGTAATGTCTCCCATTACAAGACAAATGGCCTTATTGAATAATTTATAATCTATAGAACAACATTTTTAAATGATCCTTTCCAATTTGGAAATAAATAACATCACATTGAGATCAACGACATTGTTATGATGAAGGATCCTATCAGGATGAACATACCCATGAAATCATTTTACATAAAAATCCCTCATCTCAAATCACATACTATCTCTTAAAAAATGAAAATGATGTTTTGTTGTAAATTTTGGGTTTAAGATCCAATTTTCCTTCAAATTTTAACCCCATAGAATTGGGAAAGACGCCAAACCTCCCATCCAAGAATAATAAACATCTAGTTATTACCTAGGGAATAAAAAAATAGTTATATGTTCCACTAACACCAATCAAAATATCTCCCAAAATTACATGGATAAATATAAGGTAGTTATAGATGAAACATCTCAACAAATCCATGCTTTTTTCATTTAATATCATGTCAAAAAATTAGAAAGGAGATAATTGAGATTTAAAATAACATGCCAATTAATCCTCTGATAAATCAATCAATAAATCCAAATCCTAATTTGAATGCATATTCAAATTTAAATCAATCAATAAATCCAAATCCTAATTATAATACACATTCAAATTTTAATCAATCAACAAATCCAAATTATAATTCTAATTCTAATTCAAATTTAAATAAATCAATTGATCAAAACCTAATTCCTAATTCATATGCACATTTAAATTTAAATCATTCAATCAATCAATTTAAATTCAAATCTAAATTTTAATGTATATTCAAATTCAAATCAAACCCCTAATCCAAATTAGAATGTCAATTCAAATACTATTCCATATCAAAATCAACATTTAAATTTCAAATTAAATACTAATTCCAATTAATTTTCCAATCCAAATCAATTTACAAGTCAATCATATAATCCATTTTCGAGTCTAATCCAAACCAACTATCACGACCCAAGGATGTGTTATTTAGGCAATAATGGTAAATTATGAAAGATAAGATCCAAGTATTATAAGATGCTAGTTATTCTAAAAGCAAACAATTTAAATTTGAAAAAAAATTCTACACCCCTTTGACATTACAATGAAGATGGTACCCTTTCCTTCACATTTTGACCCCCCATAGTTTCATAAATACAAAATAAAATGAAATCTTAGAGAAAATCTTAAAGAGTTTTATATGTCATGTTTAGACATTGCTTATAGCAATTATTATCTATTAAGTCTTTTTAAACACAATCTAGGGATCAAGCCCTAGAGTTATTCTTACACTTACCTAAAGGATCAATCACAACCTTTGAGGACCTTTATGAAATATTCATGCATTAATTTTACTATAATTTTTAATGTGATTTGACCATGTTAGACCTATATAACACTAAAAAATGTAATGTAGATACTTTCATCTCCTTATAAATATGGCATGCCTTAACAAGTTAGTTCCCATGGTCACCTCCTGAGAAACAACTTGTTGCTATCTTTATAAATAATCTTAATTTAGAATTTGCCTATCAGATACAAATCTATTGTGATACATCCTTTGATGAAATTATATAAAAATGAGTTCAAATTTTAATAGACTTAGTTTTTAAGGGTGTCATCAAAATTTTAAAATAATACAATTCTTATTCAAACCAAAATGAAAAGCCTAAGTTTTATGCAAAGAAAAAAAATGTGGTTAAAGATGTTTCAACTGATGCTAATCAAATTCAAAACACCCAACTTATCAACACCATTTTTTTTCCAATTGGTCAACCTCAAAAATATAATAAAAAATTAAAAAATTACTAATTGGGAATGTCATATTATGTAGTCTTTTAAAAGTTTGTAACCATAAACATGATCAAATTCCCCCATATAAAACATTTTGGTGAGAATGTTCTAAAATATTATTAGTAGAAATATAATGAATATTATAACTACCAAAAAAATCAAAGGCCATTATATAAACTATTACATGAGACTCAAACACTACATCTAAATCTTATTGGTAATGATGTCATAGTAGTAGAGGATGATGCATAAACTTCCAAAAATAAAAAATTAAGGATATATTAAGATCCCTTCTCGAAGCATGAGTAAGGATGTACTAAGAAAAATCAAAACCAAATTCAAATGAACAATGTAAATCAAACTAACCACCCATTTGATTCTATAATCAAACACATTTATTGTATGAATCATCATGTTTTTGTTCTTATAATTAAGTCCCAAGCTTTTGATATTGCCATTAGGCATGCAAAGATTACACTTTTGTGTGTCCCTTTGCCAACTCTTGAAGGAAAATAGATCATAATAGAGAAAATTAAGAAAATGCCAGCCCAAATTTCCATTTTGGACCTTCTCAAGATAGCCCCCACATATAATGACATTTTTTATAAAACATTACAATAATCTAAATTTATAAAAAATATCAATCCTTCCAACTTCCAAGTGTTTTTAGGAAAATGTTCCTCCAATAATCAAGTGACTTTTGACCATTTGAATATTTCACCCATGAGTTCATTTCATAATTTTCCATTGTACATATAAGTATTTATTATCAATCATAAAGTAAAAAATGTGTTTATAGATAATGGGTCAAGCCTAAATTTGTGTAAATTAAGTTTGAGAAAGAATTTAGGACATTCTATAGTAGCACTAGATCCTAATACCATTATTATAAATGCATATGATAATAATTAGCATCAGTCCATGGGGACTTTATATCTTCCACTTATAATGGGGCCTATCATTAAATAAACCGTCATTCATGTTATTGATCTATATCTATCATAAAATATATACTTGGCTATCCATGGATCCATTTCATGAATGCCATCCCATCCACCCTCTATCAGATTTTAAATTTTTCTCATGACAATATAAAATTTACCATTTCAGGTGATCCTTAATCCTTTTAATATTGTAAAATAATATAAAGGAGATAGAAAATTCCAATTATTTACCCTTTACTAAATAAACATATGAACCTACTAAGGATTCACCAAATCCTTCCAATTATATCCATACTAATGAATTACTCTCTACATCCACCACTCAACCATCAACAACTAAAAATACACCTTCCACATCCATGTACACATGCCCACCATATATATTTTCCATTGTGGATGTAGGTATGGGAGAATAATAAATTCATGATGCCCATTATTTATTAAAAATTCATATGTCCCCCAAATATCATGACAGGCTCCATCATAGGAAATAAACACAAATTGTTCGTAATATTGGCAATACTTCTTTCTTAGAAGTTGGGTTCCTTTCTAAAGTAGAAATTGATAATTTAAACCCCTATTGGCTCTAATATGATGAATTAGCTACATGTTTTAAAATTAATTAAAATCCTATACCAAAATCCATTATGTGTAATATCATGAACTATAAATGAAAAGGTATTGGTCTCCATGAACAAGGTCTCAATGAACCTATAATATTGCAATACATGAAGCCTTTCACGGTATTGGATTAAAACCATCTAGTGTGAACATATGTAATTATGATAATGACTCTTTTACTATATCTAAAAAAGCCTCTTCAAAATTAAAATGATTTCCATTTATAGTTGTTTTGAATACTCATCCATCACTAACCTATTTCATGATAATTTCATTTTGACACTTGAATTAGCCTTTCCATAGTTTATCCTATGGGACCAACAACAACCATCCTCACTTGATCATTTTTAGAAAGATGAATCCATATATAAGTTTTTGAGAATTAGAGATCATATGCAAAAAAAAAAATCATAAGGGTTTTTCAATTCAATTGGATAATTCTACATACTTTCAGGAACTTATAGCTTCCACTCATCCACATCATCCTATAAATACTATAGTTTAGTTGATATAAATATTATATGATTAAGATACATCCTCTACAATATCAAATGAAGACATTCCCATTTATTAAGATCTTGAGGAATAACTTAACATTCATCCAATTCCAATAAATTTGTAAGAGGAATCTAATTTATTAATTGAAAATACCATTGACATCAATATTAGAATATAATAAAAGCATAAGACTGTGAAATGCATTGATTCACATGATCCAAAAGAATAATAAACTTTGAATTTATTCCTCAAATAATTTTTAGATGTGTTTTCATGGTCATATGTAGACATTCTAAGGTTGGATCTTTCAATAGTTGTTCATCACCATGTTATACATAAATATGCAAAATCAATCAAACAAAAACTTAGGAATATGCATCCAAAGGTTGCATTAGTCATGAAGGAATAATTCTATCAATAGTTATAAGTTGGATTCATACAACTAATATAATACTTAGAGTGAGTATATAATATAGTACCAACCTCTAAAAAACCATTAGAGATGAAAGTTTTCATATATTTTAGGAATATCAATAAATCATTCTTAAATATGACTTTCCTTTACCAAACAAAGACATTATTATTTATTCCACAATAGGCCCTAAGTTTTTCCCTTACTAGATGGTTTTTTGGGGTAAAATCAAACCAAAATAGCTCCTGAAGACCAGCATAAGACAACATTTAAACACCTTAGGCCACGTTTTGCTATCAAGTAATCATTTTCATCCTCAAAAATGCTAGATCCACTTATCAAAGTGACATGAAAATTATCTTTCATGGTATGCTTCATGATGTAATTAAAGACTATGTAGATGATATTTTGAAAAAATAAAAAACTAGAGTAGATCATCTTATGGTACTGTGCAAAAAAATGTAATGGTTGAGAAAATACAAGGTTCATTTCAATCCAAATAAGTGTGTGTTTGTAGTTATTTTAGGTAAACTCATGGGATTAATTATATCACAAAGAGGTATTGAATTGGATCTTATAAAGGTCAAAACTACCAAAAAATTCTTCCACCAAAAAATCTCAAGTAGCTTCATAGTTTTCAAGGTAGGATTCAATACATGCATAGATTCATATCACAAATTATAGAAATATGTCATCCTTTCACATTTATTCTAAAAAATAACAATTTTTTTCAATGGAATAAGTAATATAAGCAAGAATTTACAATCTTAAATTATATCTAGTAAATCCATTGGTCATAATTCCATAAACTCCATGGAAACATTACTACTATATATTTCGGTGAGAAAGTATACATTAGGGGAATTTTTAGCACAACATGATGAATAGGGAATAGAAAGAGTAGTGTATTATTTGAGTATAACCTTGGTATCCTATGAAATCAATTATTTTTTCATTTATAAATCATATCTATTTGTTATTTTTTCTTCCCAAAAACTTTGCTATTACATGCTAAATAATCAAACCAAAATCATTGCAAAAGTATATACACTTAAGTATTTCCTTTCCAAATCAGCTCTAACAAGGATAATGGCTAAGTGGGCCATGATTCTAAGTGATTTTGATATAGATTATGTCAATAAAATTATATCAAAGGACAAGTAATTATAGATACCTTGGTAGAATCACCATTGATAGATGTCAATCCTTTCACTACATATTTTTTAGATGAAGCAATAATATCTTTAGATGAATCATTAGAGTGGTAGTTTTATTTTCATAGTCTTTCACAAGTCATCTCTCAAGGGAAGGTATTTTTCTCATCACTCCACAAGGTGATATTATTCCTAAGGCATTTTAGATATATTTCTTTGTACCAATAATATATTATAATATGAATATCTTATGTTTGGTCTCAAGCTAACAATTCAGTGGAACATATATCTCCTAGTTTTTGGAGAATCATGGTTCATCATAAAAAAATTAATTGATGAATACCAATCTAAAAATTATAAGATAATTATATATAAACATATGGTGGATAGTCTACAATAATGCTTTAAATATATATATTTTGATCAAGTTCCTTGAGTCAATAACAAGGTAGTTGATGCCATGGCCATAATTGGTTTACTCCTAAACATTCATCTAGATGACAATCATAGTCAGTTATTTATTGAGAAATTGATGTGTCCATAATATGACACTCTTGAATTTTAAATTTTCTACAAGATTTTTGGTCCCACTTCCTCTTAGTTTTAGGAAATATACACATAAATTCATGATAATGTAATTGGTCTCCACTTATCCCATTATCTCAAGAAATATTTCATCCAATAAGCTTCACATTTTACCATCATTGTAAATAAGTTATATTATAGAGATCATGATGGAAATTTACTATGGTTTTTAAAGTCTGAAGAGGTGGCCTTATTTATTAAGTAAGTTCATAACATTATTTATCATTCTCATACTAGTGGCATGGTCTTTGAAAATAAACTTCTATATGCTAAATATTACTGGCCAACAATGGAATACAATTCATGAAAATGTATCAAAAAATGTATAACATGCCCAAAAAATTATTACCTAATACACATTACATCACAATATTTACATCCCATTTCCACTCCATAGCCTTTCTCCACATGAGGGTTAGACCTTAATGGAAAAATCAATCCAAATTCTTTTGATGGTCAAATCCATTCTGATAACTTATGTAATTGGTAATAAAATTTATAATTTTATCTTAAACCACATTATTTCACATTATAATATCCCTTCTACCATTATATCATATAATAGTTAGTCCTTCAAAAATAAATATGTCAATAACCTTTTCCAAGCATACCATATCAATCAAAAATGGTCTATGCCATACTATCCCCAAGTTAATGGTTAAGTAGAGGCATATACTCAAAATGATAAAGTGCATTATCAATGATGCTAGTCATGATTGAAATTTATAGCTTTACCCTACCTTGTGGGCTTACAGTTATAGCATCCACACACGCATGGGGGAAACTTTGTATTCCTCTGTTTATGGGACTAAGTCCATCTTGATTATTGAAATTTTGCTTCCATCATTATGAATATCTCTAAAAAACTATTTAATGAAGAGGCCTATCATATCTCAAGCATAGATGAGATCGTTATCCTATATGAGAAATGCTTTAATGCCCTTAACTATCTAGAAGCTTATCAAAATTGTTTTTGTTATAACTATGACAAGAAAATCATAGTAAGAGAGTTTTAAATCAAAGATGTCATTCTAAAATAAAACTAATAGAACACTAATTCCAATCACAAAAATAAAATCAAATTTAAACCTAATTGGTTAGGTCCATACAACATCATTGCTAAATATGGATCAAGTGTTTATAAACTAGTAATATAATAAGGAGAAGAGCTTGTTGAATCAATTAATGCCATGCACCTCAAGTTATTCCATGCCTATACTACTCTAGTTCCAATTTATATATGTATATAGAAAAAAAATTTAAAAAATAAAGTAGAAAAGAAAATCAAAAAGAGAAATAAAAACAATTCATCTAAATTTTAAAACCATTTTTATGGTGCTCTAGACAAGTACCATGGTGAAAACTAGTTCTTTGCACCATGCGTAGCCAATTATATATATACACACACCCTGGGTACTTGGGGGAATCTCATAGCATTATCCATTTATATATATACTTATTTATTTATATTTATATCTTTTCTCTTCCATTACCTATGACATTTTAGTCAAGGTTTAATTTTCAAGGTTACATGGCTATGCCTTTGTTCATATTTTTGGTATAATCTTTTATATAATTCTTAGATAAAACAACATAACATATCCATCCAACCATCTATATAAACATAATAAAACTTATCCATAATCAATCCCCTTCATATATCATAATTTATTTGGAGGTGAATATTGACATAAAAAAATCTCACGTCAAGGAATCAACCCTTTCACCTATTTCAAAAAATAAGGTGGAATTGTACTAGTCTAATAGTAAGAGTATTAGCAATAAATGTGATTCTAAAGATGCATAGAAGGGATTTATTTTTAATGATCTATAAAAAGGGAGCAAGTAAAATAAGGTACAATACTCAATTAATAATTATAAATCTAATATCAATTGAAATATCTAATAAGGAATTATATTATGGCCATATAATCTAACTTATCTGATAGAGAAAGCCTATGAATCAGATAGTCTCTTGAAGAAAAGATTTATGATCTTTATAATTTTATTTTAATAAATTGTTTATAACACTTTGATCTCTCTTTCAACTCAAAATAAATCCAAGTAAAATAAATAGAACAAACTAAAAGACATAAAACAACTGAAAATGAATACCAAACAATGAAATAAAAATAAACATAAAAACAAGCATAACTAAAGAAATAAATCAAGATACTAATCAAATAAGAACTACACTAAGAATTATAATAAATTAAGAAATAATTAAAAGATGAAACTAAAATAACTTAATATAATCTAATACTAAAGTTTAAGGTCTAAGTAAGAAACATAAATTAAACTAAATAAGGTTTAATTAAACTAATATTATTTAATCTAGTTTAAATATCTAAGTATGAAATGAAAGAACTAATCTAAGAACATACATAAAACCTAACTTAAAGTGTAAAAAAAAGACCTATCTTTAATAGATATGATATCTAAACAAATTATGTAATTAAATAAAATTTTAATTTAAAACTTAAATCAAAGTAGAACTTAATATAAACGCTAGTTAGTAACATATTTAAAAGATTATAGATTCTAAACAAAGAAGAAAAAATAATATTAAAAAAATAACAATACATGAAGATAAAACTAAATGACTAAATAAAAGAGAAAATGAACTATGAAAAATAAAAAGAATGAAGAATCCATTCTAATTTAAAAAATTAAATTAAAACATAAATTAAATATAAAATAAAAGTAAATAAGATGTGAGTCTAAAATAGTCATCTTAGTAAAAAATTGAAGATATTTTATTGAGAAATAAATTTAGTACAAATGGTCTTTGATAAGACAATCATTTACAATTTAAAGATCAACAAATGGCACATAAAATAATGTATTCATCATTGTTTAGGTCAAGTATATGATGTTATGCACGTATGACTACATAAATGAAACCATCATAGGATATTAGGCTTGATAGACTTTAGATAATCAATTTATAAACAAAAAAAGAAACCTGGATATACTTGCACTAGACAAGTGAGTCACTTAACCATTATAGAATGTATCATTCTATTTATTTACAAATCAATACTTAATCTCAGAGATTGTTTTCACAAAGAGAGGATAAGATGAAACTTGAATAACTTTAGAGCTCTTCAATACCTATTGTGTTCCTTCCTATCATGTGACTTTGATCTATTTATAAGGTCATCTCTTTTAGAGATAGTTATACAATAATTTATAACTAACCTTTTAATTAGATTTATTTAAATTTAATTAACTTAAAAATATCAATTAGTCAACTTAACTTATTTTTTTAAAAGGTAGACTTTAATAAAGTATAATTAGATCAAACCAATTAATTAATAAATTGAAAACAAACTCTAATGGTGGGGGCATGAATCATAAGAAGATAATCAAAATAAATATTGAATATAGATGAAATCCATAATGATCATTAAACAAATTAAATACTTAAAATGTCAAATATTATGAGCATTTCCATAATATTTTTAGTAAATCAAACATCTCACTATGCAGAAAATAATATCACTTTGATCAAAATTTCCATAATTACCCAAATATATCCATATGTCAAAATATTAAAGTAGTACCAAAAAATAAATAACACATTTTAAATAAAAAATTATTTAAAACATAGTTTTCTCAATAGAATCTATAACCAACTCAATCAAAGGAGCTCCCCTATTAGTCAAATATTTAGTGTACTCCATTGATGAGTAGGAAAGTTAATCAATTTGATGTCTTCATCATCCAGTTCCATATTAATCTTTTTAACCATTCTTGTCATCAATGGTGAGGCTATAGAGCTATTTACACACTTTCTACTAGGAGGAGTTGGCCTCTCATGTTCAGGTGCAAATGGTACCAAATGATCAAGAAACAACTTATTACAATGTTCAATTCTATTTTCAGGTTTATTTGAGAGAAGCCTAGTATTAATGGGAAAAAATAAAAAAGGGTGAAGATTTACAGTCATAATAAGCACATTTTTAAGAAATGGGGGTATTGGAGTATTATTTTTAGTATATTATACAACAATATACATATGCTTAGAATATACTTTTTGGGTACCTCATCTATGAGGATCGTATCTCATAAATGCTCTTCTCAATGCTCTATTACCTCAAAAGTTTAAATATCTAGTAGGTAATTAATCCAAAATATTCCAAAAGGTATGATAAGTGACATAAAAATGTATGGACACTTAGGTTACATGATTAAATGTCTTAGGGAAATAGTGGGCATCTCTACACCCATAAAAGAATTAACATTGACAATTAGCCCATGAAGGAGTGTATTCACTATTCTAATCTTCACTCTAACCCCATGCATTTATACCAAAATGATTTGAATTTGGTGTCCAACCTAACATATTATATATTAAAAGGAATAAAATATATTTCAAAACCAACTAAAAATATAATAAAATCACTTTCATGTCTATATAGACTGCCAAATCTTTAAAACCCTCAAGATCAAATAAACCATAATTAGTCTGAGTACCAACCAATATTGAAATGTTTAAATATATGAATTAAAATCCATAATCCTATCCTTAATGAAATTCATATACTCATATTCATCAAAATATGTAATTTAAAACTATTTTTGACTTTTTCACTAATTGTATTCATTCAAAAACTGCTCAAAAACAAATTCTTAATATGTATGTATAATACCATGTTGTAATTGTCAAGATCTAAATGTTATTTCACATATAGCATACTCTAACAAAATCAATCAACTAGGATAAAGCATGAAAATAATTTATATCTCAAGGCTTTATATATTCAAAAATCTATGCATCAAGGTGATCATTTTATAATATCCTGTCAAGATTAAACTATATAACTCTAATGATTCTAAAATTGTTTAAAAAATCTCAACATGCAACACTTCATAATAACCAATATTTTACTATAATTAATGATAAAAAATTAAGTTTTTATTTTCATTTTAAACTAAAATAGACACTATAATATTGGAATAAAAATATTTAAGTCAAAATATACTAATATAACTTGCTTATGACATATAATCAAAACCCTCTAAAAATGTAAATAATCTTGAGTCTTTAAAATCTAGATATGTCCAAATCAACATATCTTGGAGATGCTCACAAAAGAGTCATGTAATTTAAAGTCAAATAATATCAAATAAATTTGACTTATATATTTACAATATATTTCAAAACATATTTTTATTATACCAAGAAAATAAATTGAACAAATTGTAAAAGTGTTGTCGAAGAACCACTAACAAACTAGTGCATTCTTTTGAAAAATAAACCATTGTATATAGATAACCATTTTTTTAAACTATTTTTTTTATTTAAAATAGATATTTTAAAAAAATATTATTAAAATAACCATGGATTTAATAAACACAATTATCTTAATTTTTATTCTAACCAAAAGGAACACATGCATGATGAAACTCAAAGATTCATGAAAATCTCACTGCATATTTAAAACCTCTTTAATTTTCAAACTACTTAGAGAAATAGAATTAAAAAACTTCCATAACATAATCATGACACTACACAAAAATAATTATTAAAACCATATTAATATTTACAATGAAATAAAATAATGTAAGATGTTTTTCATTGAACCTAGAAACCAAAATCATTGATTTATGCATCTTAACAAGTTAAGATCAAACTACATGTGGCTACCATCAAAACTATGATACCCAATGGATTTGAAACTAACTAAATATAATCCTTAATATTAAATAAATTATATATACCAATTTATTATTAATAAAATAAAAATTAAACTAGCACTTAGCCAAGCCATGCAAGCCAATATATTTCAACAAAGAACACATGCATACTAAGAAGACATTATTTATGAAACTATCCCATGAAAAAGTTTCCTTCTAGGGATAAAACCAAGGTAAAATATTTTCATCAATAATTAATTTAAATAAAGTTATAAACTTAAAATTATTCATCAAAACATGATATTATAATCACATATGAATAACCTTTCAAATTCATTCAAGATTCTTAACAAAAACTAGTATGCAAACTATTCAATAGACTTTTGTATTTCAAAGTGAATTTTGAAAACTATTTATATATCAAATAAATGATTACACATATCTATAAATTTTAAAATTACTTGAAAAACCCTAATGTATTTCCTTCAAACCCTCTATAATTCATCTAAGCAAACTCTGGCTTATGCAACAAACTTATCAACAATGAAACAAAAACTAAAAAATTACCTCTAAATACTTCATAACTTTTTTCTACCACTTGAGATGGAATGTAGTTTTTACATTGGTCCCTGATAATATACCAACCACCAATCTCATTAAACCAAAGTTATAGGTCTACTATTCAATTTAACAATGCATTTACTTGTTCACCAAATGAGCCTGTTGAATGCATTTTCCAAGGTAAGTACCAATTTTTGATGCACACTATCCTATCAAAAATGCAACTTGATGTCCCAATACTATGAATGATAAATGAACAAATGATCAAGTCCATGGTGAAACCATTCCACACTTCCCAAACTTTTCTTTGAACTGAGATTAATTATGATCAACATTAACTTAAGTTTAAAATAATATTTCTATCAACCATAACATCTTTGAAAAATAAATCAATATAGTGAATTAATCCATATAATATGTTACCCCTTAGGTCATAATAAAAAATGACACTACAAAATATATTAAGTTTAGATAACATTTCTAAGCTAGGCAATTAATCTTAGATACTTGGCTCTTAGGATTTAAATATTAGGGTTTAAACAATGTTATAATCTTATGATCAATATCAAACCCCTTTTTAATCATAGATTTATATGCGATAGTAATATGATTCAAGTAAAATAAAGTCTTAAAAATATTCCTATTGAAGACATCTGATCAAATATGTTATGACATGATGTTTGATAAGGACTATTTTAGATAATATAGACTTATCAACAGTTCAAATATTTGAAAACTGTTAGAAATAAATTGAAATGTATCAAGGTTTAGTTAGACTTATTACAAATAAATCACATCTATCTAATGTATTTTCAATAATTCCAAATTATTTTAAATGATTAAAAATAATTAATAGGCTAATTTTTGAAAACTATAATAAATTAATTAGACTTTATCAAGAATTAATTAGACTTTTCACTAATTAGTTGAACTTGTTACAAATAAATCACATCAATATAATTTATTTGTAATAAATCTAAATTATTTAAAATAATTATAAATAATTAGTAGTACAATTTTTAAAAACTATTATAAATAAATTGGGCTTTATCAAGAATTAATTGGACTTATCAAAAATTAGTTGCACTTATTACAAATAAATCACATCTATCTAAGTGTGAAAAATAGTTAGATCACCCTATTAGAGGGCCCATGGTCTTTCTATATTCAATCAAATTTATATAACCATTAAAAATAATCATATACCATCCATTTATAGATAATAAGCCTAGGTATTTTATTTCATAAGGAAAGATAATTTTTACATCAATCAGGCCAAGCATAGTGAAATATCCATTGAATGCAGTCATGTTTTAATCTCATGTTTTGATTAACTAGTATGATTATGTCATCTACATATCCTTAATTCCACATGTAGATATGTGATTAGTATACTTGGGATGAATGAGATGTCATGTTTCAGTAGTTTATTGGATTGTGAATAATTTGTTTAATCATTAGGTGACATCCCCATGACCTTCAAATTTTAGCTCATCTTTTGCATAGGCCACATGTTGATCACTCAAAAACTTGGAAGTTCACCTATGTTGACTTTGGTCTTCATGAGAGAGTCCCATATATTTTGCTAAGTGGCATGATCATAGATTCTTAGGTCATTCAACACCTCCTAGATATTTATAAAGTCTCCTACACAACCTAGTTATTAATATTATGATGCATGTTGCAATCCCAAGTGCTTGCAATGCTTCAGAATTTTTTTGACTATTCATCCTTCTACACAACCAGGTTAATACTATTTTTTAATATGGCATGATATTTGGCTCTCAATTTTTTTCACTCTAAGTTTGTGGCAGACAATCTTTATGAGTACCAAGTTATCAAAGACCATTTTTCAAGACTTAAAATGAGAAGTGTAATAAACCAAAAATATGAATACCATTTTTTTATACAAAAATGACAAATAACAAATATTTATGTACAAATATAAAATGCCTAATTATAATTACCAAAGCATAGAATATGAATGCAAAAAACCAAGGACCTTTTCACAAAACCTTAACTATGAAGTGGAGAACCCTAAGACACAAATTCCAAAGTGGAATTCACAAAATGAAAATGCCAAAGTGAGAAATTCCAAGGTGTAAACCCTAAAGACAATTTTGCAAACATAAAAATGATGAAGTGTATTTTTTAATGCATAAAATCCAAAGAGTAAATCTTGATGTGAAAATTGTGAAGACCATTTTGATGGATGCAAAATGTGAAGTGTAATTTTAAAAATCAAAAAGATAAAGACCCTTTCGTGGTTTACAAAATTTTAACTTGATAATTAGAATACATAAAATCTAAAGACCATTTTGAAATACTCAAAATATGAAGTGTACGTTTTAATTCACAAATTAAGATATTTTGTCAATGCATAGTTACCAAAGACTAAATTTTTGAAGTAGAAAATATAAAATCCAAATTCTGAAGTGTATTTTCTAGGACCCATAATTTGAATACCTAATTAGGAATAAAAAAATGTGAAGTGCCACTTGAAAAACTCTCCAAAAATAAATAAAATAATAAAACAACAAGACATCTCCTTAATTAAATCCAATAAAACATTTTACATGCCAAAAATATGCACTAAATTTTGAAAAATAACGTTCATACTTCTCATTCCAAAATTAAGTAAAAACCATTTCAAATTGACAATGTCATGAAAGAAAACAATAGCTCCTAGTCCTTTATCACTATTTTTGAAAGTGCCTAATGTGATAATGCATTCAAATAGTCTGTTACAATGTCTTTCAAAAAATTAGTGAGAACAAGTATATGACCTCTCCAATTTTAATTTGGTCTCTAAGCATAGATGATACTATCTATAATAATGAATGGGAAAGAGGTGTTAGTTGGGTTTGGATTCAATTGCTTGTCAAAACAACCTGAATAAATTTTTGCTTCTTTTACATCTTTTTTCCCTACATGAACTAAGATGAACCAATCCACTCTAACACTTTGTTTTATATATCCATTTATTTTTAGTATATTAATATTTCTTTTGGTTCTAGTAACCCATATTTTGTAGTTCATTCCTTTATAATAATTAGGTTTGACAAATTACATATCTTTGTTTATACATCTTGAGTTGGATCAAATGAATTTTTTGTTTTTTTGCTTCTTGGAACAACATATATATTTGTATATTGCACTCCAAATAAATATCTCTATCATGAACCATTTTGTGTAGATATCTATTTAGGGGTATTTCATGGTGAGTTTTAAGCCAAAAATATCTTGTATAATCAACTTCATAAGGGAATTATTGACTAAATTGACTATCTAGTCAATTTGGGTCAACCTTTATAGCAAAAGTTTCTATTAGAGGGTCTGCCATAAGTCATTTAGTGTTAATTCATGATTCTAATAGTCTAACCATGGTCATTTTGGCCCCCAAGTCATTTTAAGTCTTTCTAAGGTATTTTCAATAGCCAAACTAGTGTGTTTAATGTCTTGTATAGATTTCTTGGGAATTGTGCAAGCTTAAAAAAATGTTATCACCTCATATGTGTCAATTATAACTTCTAGTAATTATTTCAGCTGAGAAATTGGTAGAATATTAAAAAAATAAGTAGTTTTCTTAAAGAAATAAGAGGTTTCAAGCACTTGTATGGCCTATGAAGAAGAGTGGTATGTGTGTGAACATTAGAGTGTGACCCTTCAACTTCTACGATGCATCATCATGTTTTAGCTTGGGAAACACTAAAATGGATCAAAAGCTTCTCATATCTCCATTAATCTCTTGGAAAGCATTCTAAAGTTCACAGATTTGTATTTAGTGTGGTCAACTAGAAGAGTTTTAGGTCTAGTGCTTCTGGGGGAGGATAGTGCATGAGTTGATCTTCATTTTTATAGTAGGAGTTTATAAATTGGTGGGTTGAACTTTATGAACCATATCTTAGAAGTTATCCACTCCATTTTGATTATCATTTCTCATACACTACAGGTCTCCTCTTCTACTGAGGTGGTCTGTATGATCTAATTGGTAGAATCACTTCATGAAGATCAAAATATCTTCCTCACCACATCCAACCTTGCCCCTAGCCAGTTAGCATGTGTGGAGAACTATGACACTTCCATGTTTCCCTTTAGATCTTTAAAGGAGTGTTTTTTGGATTTGTATCTGAAGTTGATGTTTCCATGGTTTCAAGATCTCATAGACCTTTGTGTTGATGTTTTATATCCTAATAGAGCTCTAGAAGTGTTGAGATAACTGTGAAAACCATATTGGTATAACAAAATGCATGGAGACCTTTGTTGTTTTGAAATCAATGTTGTTTGTTTCCCAAGTTTTGGTTTCTATGTTACTATATTAGGAGATATGAATCAATGAAACACTCAGCCCTTAGCTACCTTGTGTAAATCACCATTCTGTACAAGTGTTGTAGCAAGCCTATAACAATGAAGAAGGGAGTGGTGATTTTAATGGTACCTAAATAGTTTTCTCTACCCAAATGAGGTTATATATGCATTAAATATAAATTTATTCTAGATGGTACATCTCATCTCAGCTGAAAGTACATCTTAGGTGTACTAGGGAGCGTAGAAAAGTTTTAATTGGCAAACAAGGTCATACTTTGATGAGGGTAATGAACTCCTAGGAAACAAGAATGGATTATAAAAGGCAAATAAGTATTGTTTGGATATGATAGGTCCTTAAAAGGCACTAACATGACTCCTACATGCAAAAATAATCTATAACCAACCTTCAAAGTGTTAGGAGCACACATAGCTACACGTGGGATGAAGATAATTGGAGGGTAAAGTGCCTCCACAAGGCCAAGTGAGAATCTACAAGGATTGAATATAATGCTAATAACCTCAAATAACATGAGGAGATAGATGAAATAGGGAAAATCTATCAAATTTCTCCACTTATGAGGTCAAAAAGGCCAATTTCACTCTCAACTTATAGGCAATCACCTTCAGAAGTTAGTGTTGAGTTTCATGCTAGTTGGAGGGGTAAATGGGGGAGTTAAGAGCTGAAATTTGGAAAAAGGGGTCCTCATTACCTAAATAATCCTCTCATGTATTCAAAGTGATAAAAAAGAAGGGCTAATACTCTCTATTTTATCATAGAGATATGCCACTTTTAGGGCTTAAAACTTGCATAAGATAGAGAAAATGGTGGAAATTGAATATTAGGGTTGAAGTGGTTGTGAACACAAGTTGGGGAAATCTTGGATAAGCATGGACAAACATTAATAAAGGATTCTAAGGTGTTGTAACAATCCTAGGTGTGATAAATCCATGAAAGAGGATCCAAAAGCACTAGGTCTACAATAGAACTAAGGACTCCATAAAAAAAACTATAGACTTCATCAGTCTAGCTTCAGACTCCTACAATATAATTATGGACTCTATCAGTACCCTAGGACCTGAAGGAAATTTTTTGGCAACTCCATGAAGATCAAATCCATGGAGTCATATAGTATGGAATATATACAGATGGAGTAGGGGACTAGTTCCTTTGACACTTTCTTGTGTTTCATAGGTTTTAGAGATGATCAAAGGATGCTAATCACTTAGGAAGATAGATTGGGATTTTAATCAACTCCCCATGTCATTTAAAAAGATCAAAAATTGTCTAAAGTGTCTCTACTAGGCTTCTCAATTCATCTAGTCTAGAATGAGAAAAGTGATCACATAGTGTCAACTCAAATTTGGAGATCTTTTAAGGTGTTTTGGATGGATCTGAGCATATGACATGTCCCAACATGTGTCCTAAGATCCTTGGTACATATCAGTTAGGGAGAATAAGGAGATTCTAAGGCCAAGTGTTAAGAAATGTCTAAAATAGAGTGATCATAGTGATATATGATGATTCTTCTTGTGCAAGAGAATACAAATGATTTGGAAAACTTCCAATGCAGGTAGAGGACTCCTTGTAACTTCCTCTTATCAACACAAAAGAGACACTTTCCTGTAGTTAGCTTTGGAATACCTAATGAAGGTCAATGATGAAAGCAGTTTCATAGAAGGTGTTTGAAGAGATGTTATGCCAATTTTGGAAGAGGATGATTATTTGGAATAGACATATATGAAAATTAGTTTCTAACTCCTCTTACACTTTACCTACCTATATCGTAACTAGTTTCCACCTTTGGACACATGTCCTTATGTCTCTTGGAATCCTTTTTCCTCTCTCTTTATAATTGCTATAAGTATGACCCATTTTAGCCATTGAAAAAAAAATACCACATTTGGTATGGAAAATCCCTGATGGAATAACATTGTACTTTGATTTTGAACATTGAATTCAAGTCTAAATCTAAATTGTGAACATCTTTGTATAAATGTGAGAGAGATGAATAGTGATGTTAATTTATAATATCATCCTTGATTCCTCTATCCTTCATGCTTAAGTAAGAGTTATGATATAGTAGGTCATGCAAAGAGTAGTTAGGATACTAGGATCCTCTTCAGGCAAGTTATTGTCTCTATGGTGTGCAATCTACCCCTAGATTAGTTGTCTTGTTGATTTCCTCATGTATGTTACCTTCACATTGAATCACTTATGTTAGGATCATTTAAGGCTTAGAGTTGTCTTAGAAAAATTTATTATTTAATATATGTATGATAGTTTGTGGGATATCTCTTGGTGAATCACCACTTTAGCATCATTTTACTTCATGCAAAGTCCTTACTCTTTCCTTATAAACAAACATTAGATTAGTTTACAAGAATTTAAAAGAAGATCTAGGGAGATATCCCTCATAATAATATATATTCATATCTCTTACAAGTTCCCATAGACTTGAGAGATGACTCTGTGTTGCATCAAATTGTAGGAGCTAAGTAAAGAGTCCTAGGGTGCACAATTCGATGCCAATAGGAACATGTCTTATTTCATTATGTCATGGATATTTTGGAAGTAATATTATAGATCTTTCCACTTACTATTTTTTGTTAAAAAAAATTATTTAATTACTTTACATAATCAAGTTATATTTAATTGCCTTTTCACTCTTTTTTATACTTCTATCTGTTTCAACAATGAAATATTGTGACATTTCTCTATTTTTCAAGTCTTTGAAAGATAATTTCATCAGATTACCTTCTAGAACATTTGGCTCACCATTTTATTTTATTCCCCATAATTTAATTGGGGGCACCAATTTCTATCTCTTATAGATTTTTTTCAATGTATATTGTGTTGACCTTGTTCCATGTGTAGAAGAAAATATTGACCTTTTATCAAGCCTACTATTTTGTTTCTTCCCTTCAGCTGGTAACTATTAACATAGTCTTTAAAATATACTAATTCAATCAAATATGACATGAAATTTATTATATTTTCACATGTCATATAAATTTCCATCATTTGTTCCATACTCCATACATCTTTCCTCTTTATACATTTAGATAGATTTCTAAATATGCCATCAATGTCCTCTTGGGTATATCTTACAGGGAGAAATATAACCTTGACATCAAGGAAAATAAGTTTTTAGACAAGGAAAGAGAAACATTTCAATATAAGTTTATACAAAAACCATGATTTTATGAATTTGTAAATGTAATAGAATTACATTTAGTTCCATGTAAGGTTAGAGATTTTCTTAATATAATAATGGATGGAAGGAAGTACCTATTCTTATTATACCCAAAACAATTGTCTAGTTGAAGATATAGATTGGAAATAAATTTATTGAAGGTACCAATTGATTATACTTCTTCTATGTATTTTTCACAATTAGGGTAATAGTTATTAGATGAAAGTGCATCATACAATGGATATTTTGAAGATCTAGGTTTATATATTAAATATACATAAGTATCTATAATTATTATTTCCATATCATTTAATCACTTGTTTAATGAAGTGATAGGAAAGTTAGACCTTCTAAGAATATACAGTAAAAAAAGTCCATATCCACCTGCACCATGACCATATGTGATAATCCTTACAATTAAAAATTATACTATTATGTTAGTAATTGCTTTGCTTTTTGTCACTGTCCTTTGCACAAATGTTTTTTAATGTTCCACATTATCATGAATGATACTAAGTCATTATTTAGGGTATTGATCTGACATTCATTTATGTGTGTAATACATTTATCTTATAGAAAGTATCTGACTTGAGTGCATCACAAATTCTTGATCGCTAAGACATTTTTGGTCTTTAGATATGGACCTAAAGAATTTTTGTTAAGTCAACAAGATACAATTTTTGTACCTAGTGAAGTCATCAAAATTGGAATTGGTCACATCATTAAAATTAGTTCTCCACATGTTATTGAATTTTGGATGGGATATTGGCTCATATTCCATATATGATAGTTGTGTATTGATGTGGTGCCTCAAAAATTATTGAGTGAAAGATGATAGAAGATGTTGAAAATTTTATCATGGAATGTTTATATATACCTTTCATGTATGTCTTGGAGAAACATCTGAATAATCAACCACAAATTAGTCCAAAAAATCTTTAGTTACCATTGTCTTCTTATGTGGCTTTTGTCAAAACCTCGTTGCATGGAATACATTTGGTCCCCCATTTTTATGAAAATTTTGAATGTCAAAAAAGGTACTTCTCTTCATCCATATATTTTAATCTAAGCTTCAAAATATATATCATTACCTTTAAAATCAATGGTAGCTTTGTTTTTATTTTTCTTAAACAAACTAGAATAAAGGGCATACAATACATGTTGCCTCCTATTTATTGTGGTGAAATTAAGTAACATTATCCTTGAATATTTTAGAATATTAAATGACAATCCTAACTAAAATATTTTTTTGATACAACATTTCTCTACATAGACTTTTTTAATTTCACTATCTATGCTTGCATTAAACTCCACTTGGCCGAGTGAAGTGTTTGGCTGATTTTTTTCAACCTAAGTAGTTTTAGGCATGAGTTATTTTTTTATATGTCTTTGCTCTAATAATTCCATACAAATAATTACTTTAGTATTGAATATTTACTAAAAATTTATAATTTATTTATCCTTTGGTGTCATATACGGTAAATTGATTACTCTACATTCAATGTCCACTATCTTGTTGGAAGGTCATCCAACAATATATGTTTCAGTTCCCTGTATATTGTAAGTATCAAAATTTTATATAACATGCCTTATGTAAATTCCCAAATCATTTTATACCATTGAGATAGGATTGTAACCAAAAATATCCCCTGGTTGTGAAAAATTAACATAACTAAAAGCAATCTTTTCATCTTTTGCAAGAGTTATACATTTATGCAACAAATGTACCCTTTCCCCAATGAACTCATTTATCAGTCTATGAAATGTGGTAGGAACATATGTGTGTGTGTGTGTGTGTGTGTGTGTGTGTGTGTGTGTGTATAACCAATGAATCCAAGAAAGGGATTTCTTGTTTCAATGGTTGTATATGCATAACTAAACTAAAATCATTTTATCCTTCTTCCATGTCATTCTCTATAGAAAACTTATCTATGACGTGTTACATCATTATTGTACTTCAAATAGTAAAAACATCAACTAAATCCCTTAAAATATCCACAAAATCTCTAAAAAATGGAAGTGGTAGAGTCAAATCAAAATCTTTCATCATATTAACACTTACACATTCAATAGGTATTTTCTCATTATCACATATGGAAGTGAGATCTATGGATTCTAAAGAGTCAACATCTGGACCTAGAATTTTATGTATCATTTCTTCACTAATGACCTTACCATTATTTATAAGAGAAACATAGTATACATATTGGAAAGCCATTGATGTATGATTTTTTAGCCTGGACATTTGTAAAAGACAAGAGAATATTTGTTAATTAGTGTATTTATAAAATCAATCTAATTTATACATATACGTAAGAGATAAAGCTTTATTTATACCATAACATAAGCATAAAGATATGTTAAAACCTAAATTTTTCAAAAAGGTTATGTATAACACTTTTTTTTAACAACACTATTTATGCCAATCCAAAAAATAACTTTTAACATCATATACCGCATACTTCAAACCTTGTATCATCCTACTTTTAAAGTATCTCCTAGGAGATACATTTCAAACATGCATAAGAGTGAAATATCCGAGTAGATAAAAATAACTAATTAAATCAACATTCAACCATGTATTTCAATAATATATAAAATGATATTGAGTAATATGGGGTTTGATCAAAATCATGGAAAATGATTAGCTACTTATATTTTAGGATCATGTATGTGATTTGAACATCTATGGTGAACCCAAAAGTTTGAAGGTATCTTTTAGGAGATACCTTTAAAACATGCATGAGGGTACCATTGAAGGTATTACAAGGCCCTTCAAGGTATTTTTGAATGAATTACTAGGTGATACCTTGAAGGGCCTTATAATACCTTCAAGGGTACCTTCAAAGTATCTTTTACGAGATACCTTTTAAACATGAACAAGAGTGGATTTTTCCTTCAAGTTATGTTGTAGGAGATACCTTAAAGTTACCCATGATGGTATTACAAGGTCCTTGATGGCATCTCATAATATATACCTTGAAATTCATTTTCATACATTCAAGGGGATGTTGAAGGTATCTCTTAGGAGATACCTTTCAAACATGCATAAGGGTACCCTTGAAGGTATTACAACGTCCTTCAAGGTATGTTTTAAGGCACTAATAGGTGATACATTAAAAGGCCTTGTAATATATTTAAGGGTAACCTTATGCATGCTTGAAAGGTATCTCTTTGAAGTCACTATTGTATCCAATATACCCCACTTTTTTTCTAACACAAGTATGGTCCACATTGATCTATGAGACAACATTCCATGTTCTAAGAAACAATCTAATACATTATGGTCTAATGTTTTGAGCAATCAACATGTGGTTCTATTCAATATTATATACCAAGGGTATTCATGTCCATAAGTATATACTTCTACTATTATATCATTTTAGGTTTTACCTCATGCAATGATATTCCATTTTCTCAGGAACTATCTTTGGTTTTATTTTAATGTCTTGATATAACATATGTTTTGTTTTAGTCTTAGAAGCTACAAATTTTCATGTGTATAAAAATTATACTACTATTTTTTTATATCTTTAAAGGTTTTAATTTATACATTTTTTAGGACTAACTTTGTTTTTGATATATTATCTAAGTCTTATGCGTTTTTAGGATTTTGGTCTTCGACATTCTAGTGTTCACTATTTACACTTTGTAGTTTAAGTTTTATGAATTGATATTTAGATTTTGCATCCTAGGTTTTACACTTTGGCATTCCAATTATTAAGAATTACTCTTCAATATTTACATCTCAAAGATTACTCTTTGAATTTCATGTATTATGATATGATATTTAGCAAATGATTCCTTCACATTTTTTGCCTTCATATTTAAGTTTTAGGTTTTAACCTTCAAAATTTGAGTATTTCAACTTGGTCTTCAAGTTTAGGGTAGGGTTTAATTTTTAGGGTTTAGGGTTTTTTAATACCCTCACATTATATATTTACTCAAAGTGGGAAAAATACTAAGTCAACTCCCAAGTGTAGACAAACAATAAGAAGATGGACAAAGTATGAAGGTGAAAGTAGGCAATACCTATCCGATATGGACAATTAGGGATTATCACTATTTAAATTGGCAATCCATGCATAAACCTACCAAGGTGATTGAAAAAATATGAACTATACATAAGAGTATATGTGAGACATTATGCATTGATGTCAAACAAACTACATTAAGATAGTTGATCTCCCTATATATGATTGCAAGATAATGTCACATCCCAAAATATCAAATTCATATCAAACTCAAGATATTGACATCTATAGAGCCCTATTTTTTCTTATGTCTATACGAGAAGATAGTTTGAATTAGTTACAAATTTAATTATAGTTATATTATCATAGGAATAACACTTGTAGTCATGGCATCCTCATCTAAACAATCTAGGGCATGCCCCCTACCATCTAAATTCTCTATAGATTAAATAAAGTATAAGGACACTATAATCAAACCTAATATATTCAAGCATAAATTACCATATTAAAATATTCTTTGAGATGATATCGAAGATGATTATATTGTAATGGACTATGAAGATTTAAATCTAAATAAACAATGAATGATGCTAGATTTACTTCCTCTTAAGTGATATAAACTACATTTTACTATGGTTAAACGAGGTAATGCCCTATATTGACCTTATTGGATATTTATTATTTTATGTCCACATAACATATGGTAGTTTTATACACCAAATAGGAAAAACCATAGTGGTGGCATGTCTCTCTAGAAGGGCTTTCACCAGATACTTTTATCTCTCAAAAGATGCAAAGGCTTTGTATGATGGGCACAAAATGGTAAATTGGCAAAAGGATAACATGATTATAGACACACTTTTCAAATGGATTCAACCTGGAGAGAATAAAATTTTCAAGAAAAATATGCCAATTCCAATTAAATAGTTTAGAATGGGGATTAGGATTGGGATGACACTATTAAATCAATTGCATTGGTATCCTTTCATCTACTATGTTTCCATGGATTGGATTCCCTTAATTGATATCCTATTAACTTCCAAACTCACCATATGACTAAGAGAGATTGTAAGTTTCTAAATCTAAGAGTAAATATAGCTCATAACAAGAGGCCATTAGGTGGGAGTTTTTACATGATGTCCTATCTCATGGATGTAGTGTTAGGAATAATTCATAAAACCAAAGCATAACTTTGGAGTTCACCTACAAACAATATTAGAAATAGGGTATATGATTATTTATTATTTATGTGCATTTATTATAACCATAAACATTTAGTATAAATAGTAGAAAAAGTGTACACACAAATATGACATGTAACTCATAAGGAGCCATTCCTAGACTCTCTTATTACATTATTAAGACACTTAAATAAAGGTTGATTATATTTTATACCTTTATTACAAAGTTATAATGATAGAGGGAAACAAGGTTGACCCTCTTTGTTTACCCAGGATTATCCTAGACAAACTTGTAGAACATGAAATCACATACTAGATTTGACACAACATTGAATATGAATTGAAGGAGAATTAGAAATGGAAATTCTTTGGGAAATTAATGATCATAGGCTAAATGATGTATTATGATAGAAGTATATTTGACACTAATACCAAATTGAGAGAACATTATGCACTTCCCACTCAACCTCATAGAGATTGGGATCTATGGAACAAAGTCTAGAGGCATTTGATAGGGTTAAGCATCTAGTACAAGCATGTCCATTATGAACATGATGTTATCTTTTGGAATAAAAAATATTATTAGGTGGTACTTGAGAGAGCATCAATTTATGGGTTGACTGAGCAATTACTTATAATTATTTAAAATAATGCTACTCTCACAAATGATGATGCCAAACTATATGTGCCTTATACTCCTTAATGGACACCTAATTTATGGCAAGCTTAAACTACCCAAACTCATCAAGTAGGAAAAATAGATATTGAGATGATTGAGTAAAAACAAGAATTATAAGAAACCTCAACACTACTAAGCATTGATCAAGAGCCTATTGATGAAGATAGGTAGAACATTCAAGACATAGGTACCTCCTCTATAGCTCCAAAATAAATATCCCCCAATAATACATTAAATAAATGGATATTGAAGGAGAGGGTATTAAAATAGAACCAAAATTAGATCAAGAAGGATATATAGAGTTAAAATAATAACCTTATAGGTCATTTATATAATAGATTTCTATAACTACCCCTCCATTTTAGAGAAGAGGTAATGCACTTGTCCCTTAGCTTGTGCAAAAACAACCAAAATTAATAACCATAGTGGATTACTCTTTAGAAGAAGGTTAAGTGTTAGAAAAGTCTAAGGTGTTGAGCATGAATCAAGTAAAGAGTAAATCACTAGCTATGGAAGATAAATCATAAGATCTCCTTGATTCTAAGACCAGAAGAAAACTATCAGAGGTAATTACCTCTTTACCTACATCTTTCCCTCATGTTTCTATTGTTACTTTTACTCCTATTTCTTCCAAAATTGTTAATATACACAATAATTTAATGATTAATGTTATTCCCATCAGTTCTTCTAGTGTGTCTATCTATGTATTTATTCTTCCTTGTGTATTGGTAACCTTAGTCACTAGTGGTCTAACTCAATTTTATTTTAGTGGTAGCATGCCCTCTCCTAATGTTTCTATTGTTGATAGTTCCAATTTTGATGGGGTTAAACCCATTTTTTCACCTCCTTATCCAAGTGTTGTACCTCCATTTTTTAATTTAACACAAGTCTAACTAAATAAAATAGAGGCCCCATTGACCCAATCAATTTTACTAGTCACCACCACCACTAACAGCTAAATTATTGATATAAAGAAGCCAACATTCAATTTCCTACTTCGTCAATATATTTTTGGTTCATTTGCAACATTAGATACATATAATACCCAATTTGGGATATCATTATCAATTTTTAACCCCATTTAAACCCAAATAATGCCACCCCAAGAAGTCACTAATGTCATTCATCCATTACCCAAACTCAATCCAAACCATTGGAAAAGGATAATATTTCCTAAAATCCCATATAGCCACAAGATCACAAGTTTTACCAATTCATGACTGGGCAAAATCACTAGGAATTCATGGAACCCAAACCTCACAACTAACCGTCTCTAGATTGCCAATAATAAGCATAACACTTGATAGGACAATTGGTCTAATTTAGAGAGTCTAAAAGAGGAAAATGAAAGATAAATATAGTGATGGTATTATACTATTATAACCAAGGGAATATCTATTCTCTCTCATAATAGTTAGGCCAAGCTCCCTAGAGTAAAGGCCCCTACACCTTCATTGATACACATGTGGCAATCTTCAAGAACCTCATGAAAAATAGTGGGATAGGAAACTAGGAGATGAGAAATGAATTTAAATGAATAATATATTAGAAACAAATTATTCAAGTGCTAATGGAAATATATATTAGTGTTTAAAAAACTTCCACGAGACTATATAAATCATTACAATCTATTAAGGTAATGAGAAAGGAGGTTGTTCCCCAATTAATTATCATGACCAAAGTGTTCAATTCCCTCAAGGAGGATGAAAATAAACTAAATTTTATGGTAACATATACTTCCAATAAAGTGTATAGTCAATTGAAGATCATGACACTAGCAGAAGCCTCTAGTTCCCTCAATTTGGTAATGTTGAGAACATCTAAGGCCACAAAGTGGGTAAAAGAATATAAGGAACTAATACCCAAGGTACAAGAAAAAGAAAAATAGGCTATGAATATTTTGAATTAGTTGAAATTAAGTCCAACTAAAAATCTAGAGAATAAATCAATAGATAAGACCACATTCAACTCACTAATAGATGTTGATTTGAGGGATTTGAAGCAAGAGCTCCAAGGAAAAAAAAAAGAGAAGATTCATAAGAAGATTGACTTTTGTAGATAGAAGGTGATTGAGGGTAAGGTATTTAAGTTCATGTTCAAGATCACTAAGGCCATCATTGAATAACATGGATATAATTAGGAATGACTATGACAAAGATCAATATCATTACTTACAACTCAAAGCACAAAAGGAAGCAACAACAATTGAATTTGGATAAACATCTTCCATACCACTTTCTTCCTTATCTCCACCACCAACTTGATGATCCTAGTCAGTAATTGTTATAATTCAACCAAAGCTACATGAAGATACATACATCTAGACTGACTCTAATTTTGGACTTGATTGTAAAATTAGCATGTATAGGCATGTACATTTAGAGTTATATCTATATTTTGTAAAATATGTAATCATTGGCCAACTTAGCATGGGTGAATTAAATATGTGTTTATTTTGAATCTTTAACCTATTTTTTGTAGTTGTGATTTATGTATATGTGGTATATTATTTTTCAATACTTTTTAGTTGTATATATGTTATTAATTTTTTTGTATAGGATCTTTTTCCCTTGTAATTTTCTAATTATTTTTGAAATATTTTATTGTGAATTCATAACTCTAACTTTTATTTTCTTGGTTTAATATTAGTTTGAATAAAAAATAGGTAAAATTATGTATATTATAATTAATAAAATATCTCACGACTATTTATTTGTCCTTAGTCAATAGTGATTTTTTGATGTTCATCTTATTTTTCCTTCAAGGTATCTCCTAGGAGATACCTTTCAAACATGAACAAGAGTGGAATTTTTCTTCAAGGTAGCTACTAAAAGATAACTTAAAATTAACCTAAAGGTATTACAAGGTTCTTGAAGGCATATTATAAGAAATACCTTGAAGGTAATTTCTATATATTCAAGGGGACATTGAAGGTATCTCTTAGGAGATACCTTTTAAGCATGCATAAGGGTACCCTTGAAGGTATTACAAGTCCCTTCAAAGCATGTTTGAAGGCACTAGTAGGTGATACCTTGAAAGGACTTGTAATACCTTTAAGGGTACACTTATGCATGTTTTAAAGTAATCTCTTAGGAGATACCTTCAAGGTATTCTTGAAGGTACTATAATTCCCTCCAATATATCTTCTAGGAGATACCTGAACATGCACACACCTGGAATTTTATTTTAAGGAATCTCCTAGAAGATACCTTGAAGAGATTTTTAATAACTTAAAGGGTACCCTTATGCATGTTCAAAATGTATCTCCTAGAAGTCACTATTGGGAGATACCTTGAAGGGTATTATAATACCTTCAAGTCATCTCCTAGGAGATACCTTTAAGTTACCCATGAAAGTATTACAAGGTCATTTAATTCATTTACTAAGAGATACATATAAGGGCATATCATACATTTAAGGTGATGTTGAAGGTATCTCATAGGAGATACCTTTAAAATATGCATAAGGTTACCCTTGAAGGTATTACAAGTCCCTTCAATGTATGTTTGAAGGAACTATTGGGTGATACCTTAAAGGGCCTTGTAATACTTTCAAGGGTGCCTTATGTATGTTTTAAAGGAATCTCCTAGGAGATACTTTCAATTAACCCTTGAAGTTACTTCAATTCACTTCAAGTTATCTTTTAGGAGATACCTTGAAAGGTCTTGTAGTACCTTAAAGGGTTCTTGTAGTAGATACCTTGAACATGCACACAATTAGAATTTTATTTCAAAGAATCTCCTAGGAGATACCTTCAAGGGCCTTGTAATACCTTCAAGGGTACCCTTATGCATGTTTGAAATGTATATCTTTGAAGTCACTATTGAGTGATACATTGAAGTCATTATAATAACTTTAAGGGTATCTCCTAAGACTTACCTTTCAAACATGAACAATAGTGGATTTTTATTCAAGGTAGCTCTTAGGAGATACTATCAAGTTACCCATGAAGGTATTACAAGGCCCTTGAAGGAATTTCCTAAGATATACTATGAGTCACATAGTTAGAGCATGCTGACATGTGGACATGTGAATGTGAGTCCCACATAATGCATGAAAAGTTGCATACCAATGTTGTGATGAGTGTGATCTAATGAAGTGAGACTATGAACTATGGAATGTGTTTTGTAGAGTATGGATCGTTGAAACTCAATAGGAGTGTATTTGATTATGTTTTCTTATATTAGTATGTCATAAAAAATTAATAGGAGGATTCACTATGAGCTCCTAAATTATGTTATATAATTCTTCACTTAACCATTTCAGATCTTAAACCTACAATATTATATTTTAAAATATTCACTTTATACAAGGAGAATATTTAAGCATCAATGGGTCCACCCCAAGATAAATATTTTCATCCCTCCACTCTTTCCTTTGTTTTCTTAGTAGACTATACATTGTTTTTTTTAATCCTATTGTGGATGTATGTGTGTGTGTGTGTGTTTTTAAGGACTGGTCTATACCCAATAAGTTTGTGTAAACATAGGATTTGTTAAAATTTCCATAAATCACTTTAGGGTGCATATACCTCCATTTGGTTGACCATTTCACATTACCCATAAATAAAATCTATAACCCCTATTTTGATTTATTTTATACTTCTTTACAATCATCTACTCTACTTTCATATTTATAACCATAATTACAAACATTTTTTATTGGTGAAGTCTAGTGAGAGTGACATCCATTTGTCAAGGGCCTAGATTTAGAACCCTTTCCTCTTGAAATTTTATTTGTATTTTACCTTAGATAGATCTAAAAAAATCACTGGTATTTACTCAATCATCCATGTACATGTAGGCCCTATTTAATTAACCTTATTCTATTCCTAATAATTAATAAAAAATATTTTTAGGTCATTTTATCTAGGGCATAAATTCTTATACACTCAACATGAATCTTATCCTTCCTTTGATTGGATTAGTTTCATGTTTGAATTATATATTATTATAAAAATATTCCAAACCATCATACATTGTACATTCTAATTGTATCAGCCAACCCAATACCTTTATCTATCTATATAAGAATTGCAATCTATATCACAATATTATTATGTGTATTTGTACATTGTGTTGGCTATCTTGATATTTTTATATGTGCTTACAATTTTATTGGCTATCTTGATAAAAATTTATTTTATCATTTTTTATTAGGAGTTTATTGGCCAATTTGATACCTTTTTTTCTTATTTTTAACTTATCTAAATAAAATCATACTAATTTAGGTATGGTTTGGTGATAATTTGAGTCCCTGTGAGGTTTTTCGTTGGTCCTTTTAGTTGGCCTAGGTGATTATTTGTAATTTTTTAGATCTAAAACTGGTAAAATAACCTCATTTCAACCTTATTCCATACAACAGACAATACAAAATAACCCTAGCTTGTGGTCATTCTATTTTCAATTGAATATGCATAATAGTAAAAGATGGTATAAAGTTCATGCATCCACAGATTAATAGCTTGGGAAGATCATTCCAAGTAGAAAGAGAATTTAGATGCTAATAGGTATTTGTGAGGTTATAATCTAGTCCTTTTGGTTGGTCTAGGTAGTTATCTATAATTTTTTAGATCAGAAGCTATTAAATATATTGGTTACTAGATTATTTGAATATAGTTATTAGGAAATGTTATCTTTACCCTAACATTTACCATTTGGGTCCCTATTAGTTTTACACACACAACGAAATAAATAATAATCAATATAAGTAAGTCTTAAACAATCCTAATCTTTTCCATTTCATTATTTCATCCATTTCATAACAAAAATCTAGGCAGACTATCCAAATCTCAATGATTTTAGAACATAAAGTGATAAACAATGAATAAAAGGTCCAAGTCAAGACAAATAAATCACACATTTTAGATAGGGTAAAAAAAAATATTATATACTATTAAAATTAAATACTTGAAAATAAAGATTTGTAGAAATGATAGTAACAAATATGGTCAATGCTTCATCCATTCTACACCCTGCTTTGATCTAGTTTGTTACCACTCTACAATGTATGTTTAGAAAAAACTCAGAATATGTATTTTCTCAAACATGTTTGATGGCTTTTTTTCCTATTAAAAATGTGTTAAAATTCAAAAAACCCCATTTTCAAAGTAAATTTGAATTTTGAATTTGTTGGGGACTCCTACCTATTTCAATTGAACACAAATGCACCTCGAGAGTAGTCAAGTCAAATTGAAGGCAACTAATATATTTAATATAAAATGATATTTTTATATTATAGTAAAATATAATATTTATTAAAAATATATACTATAAATATATTAAATAATGTAATATAATATTATAATATAATATAAATTTAAATATATTATATTGAAATATATAATATATAAATTATATCAATTTCTAAACTATATTAACATATACATTGTATAATATAATAATAATAATAATAATAATAATAATAATAATAATAATATTAAAATATATTTTATAAAATATAATATATATATATATATTATAATTAATGTTTAATATATAAAATATTGTGATATATATTATATAATAACTAATATTAATTACACACACACACACACACACACACACACACACACACACACACACACACACACACACACACACACACATGTATGTATTTATATTTTGGTAAGAGGGGTTATGTAAATAAAAGAGTGCAAATCCACAATTAAACCTAGTTACTCCAAATCCATGACACATGGTAGGAGACCCATTAAGTGTAATTTTTTGGGACTAATATAATTCCTAAAACTTATATCTCAAGGAAAAACATATGTTAGTATAATGTATATGGCCCTAGTATAAATCACAGTATGCATTCTCATCATATCCCCATGGAAGAGGTTTATGCATATTAAGATCTATAGGTGTAATAAGAGATATTGTTTGATACTTAACTAAATTCCTAATAATAATCACTAGAGGCTATGTGAATCTAGTAATTTTTTAGTGTGGTGAATTCTATAATACAACTCATTGTGGTGTTGCCATGTTCACTGTTTGATTGGTATCACATTTTAGTTCATTCTGATCAACATTTTAATATGGTTTGATCTTAAATTTTATACTAGATGAGGTCAATGTATTGGCTCCATATTTTATCTTTTTTAATGCAAAGAGTTTCATTTCATGGTCATGCGCAAGGTCACCCTTGTTTCTCAGTAAGAAATTTCAATGCCACAAATTTTGGTGGAAAGGGTTGAAATGATACCTCTAATGTAAGAGGGTTATGTAAGACATATTGAGAATCAATAATATTGGTTGCCTTTCAGTTTTTCTTCTCAATGAGAGAAAAATTTTCCTCCAATGTTTTAATAATTTGTAATAAGGATTATGAAAAAGCCCCACCTTGGTTCAAAGTATTCAGTGAAGTTGACATCAATGGGGATGAATATGTATTACCACTTGATGTGAGTAATATTTGAAGTTGACTTGAAAGAGGAATGTCCTTTGTATTAGTCTCTATTGTATTTTATGGCTGACCATGATTTCTATTATGTTATAAAAGTCTAAAATTAACTACTAGAGTCACAATTGCATGACATAATGCATCATATTGATATGGAAGAACATAATACCATTGTAATTAATATACATAATGATATAAAATTGATGGGTGTTGTTTTTATCCCTTTAGTTAATCAATAATTATTGATGTTGTTATATTACCAAGGACAGTGTCCATACCTATTTGCAATAAGGTTATTTTGAGGTTTAGCTAATAGTAATGTGTTTTGGAGGGTTTTGGTGAATTAGTCTATTATAGGTCCTTTAATCTAAATTTTAATCTAATTGACTATAAATAAAATACTCTTGCTTCAAAGTAAACACACCGTCATATATGGATCTATTTTTTATTCAATTGTCAAACTAATAGATTCCTAGATACTCGATAACTACTAACTTATTCTAATAAGATTGTGTATGTTGATATTGGTTTTGACTACCAAAATAGGAGATAGGCATTAAAAAAAAAGTCCACATGATTTGAGGAAAATAATTAAGATTTGAAAATGTATATCTAAACCAATTTTTTTACCAAATCTTCCTTTACCTTTATTTACAAGATCTTATCTCAAATAAAGATGCAATAATAATAACATTAGAGTTTTGACATGGTTTTATGGGCTTAAAGAATATTCTAGTCAAAGATCTAGAGTTTTGGCCAAGTTGCAGACTTCCAAAGATGAGATAAATATTTCCATAGGCTTTCTATAGACTTATATGGGATTGCTATGAACTTCATCAGGCTTGTCACCGACTTCATCAAGATTGCTACAGACTTTGACAAAACCACTATAAACTCAATTAGAAAGCATTTAAGTCAGATTATAAGATGACCAAGATCATTTTCACCTATCATAAGAGCACTTTTTTATTTATAGTTTATCTGTAAATATATTTCCATATATATACTTTCTTTTTATATATGTTTTTTGATATATATTTGTATTTGAAAC
The DNA here is from genome assembly GCA_037957365.1 of Torreya grandis. Classification (NCBI taxonomy): domain Eukaryota; kingdom Viridiplantae; phylum Streptophyta; class Pinopsida; order Cupressales; family Taxaceae; genus Torreya; species Torreya grandis. Next base: position 217,831 of record JARHVA010009186.1, read on the forward strand.
AAGATCTTATAAATCAAGGAAAATAAATATTTGTTAACAAAATTTATATATATATATATATATATATATATATATATATATATATATGCAATTACAAATCCCATGATTTTACTCAAAGCACGTGGATATTTTTGTAACACCTTTCTCCTATTTTGGTAGTTAAAATCGATCTTAGCATACACAATCTTGTTATAAAAAACTAGTAGTTACCAAAACCTAAGAATCTATTAGATTTCTAGCGAAATAAAAGGTAGACCCTTGTCTATTTAGTGTGTAGATTTTATGAGCAATGCAAGCAAAGTTTTGTGAATATAGAATATTATGAATTTTTAATTCTAGTTTTCATGAATTAATGAATTTGATTACATTAATTAAGTACTAAGTTATTTTTAATCTAGATCCAAAGGCAAGCAAGGACCCACTCACCCAATGAATCAATACATGTGTTTCATATAAAAATAATAAGATTAAATAATGAAAATTCTTAGGGACATTATTGATCGTTATGATCATAAAACCAACTTGTTGGCTAGTCATGTACTACAAAATGAGCCTTGGCTAGAAAACTAGAAATGGTTGGTCAAGGAAAAAAAAAAACAAACACACACACACACAAACACACACACACACATGAATCCATAAAATTAGATTTGATCATCATTAATGATTGATATTATTTGATCAAAGCAATAAAATTGATATTATAATTACCTATATTTGTCTTTCACTAACTCATGCAATTTGACTATGTTAAGAATAGGTGAAAAGGAGAAGGCAAGGACAATATCATGACTATGGAGGTATATGTATTTTTTTATTTATGCTTAGGATTAGTTTTTAAGCTCATCATGCTTATTCTTGAAGGTAGTGTATATATTACCATGGTGTATAGGGTAATGGTAGAATCTGTAAAATGGTATCTTTGATACATAACATCCTAAGATAAATGGTTGGATGACCATTGAATGGGTTTATGAGCTCATCATGCTTATATCATCATCAAAAATTTATGATTAATCATTGAGCATAAATTTTGGAAGTGACATCATTGAAATAATTACAAGATATTAAAGTATATCTTTCCCAAGTCCCTTCCACAAGAGAGTCCAACCATCTCACTTATTACTCATGCCTCATACTATTTAAAGAAGCATGGGATACCTTTATAAATAAAAAATTAATAAATTAGTCTCTAATTATAACAAAATCATTTAAAGAAGCCTCTACTTCTAACCCTCTAGTTCAAAAGAAGGCTTCTCCCTTTAAAGAAGTCACTACAACATTAAAATAAGTAAAAGGTCAACCTTAGTGGTTACTACACCAAACCCTAAAGTTACTCACATTTTGGTTGAGCATCCACAACCTAGGAGAAGGTTAAGGCCTATATCCTCTCACATTAGCTCCAAACATTCTCCATAACTAGCAATGTCTCAAATTCCAATCCATATATGATGAACCCCTAATTAACCATGTTTAATATTAGCTAGAGAATAGATACTCAATGAGGAAAATAAGTAATTCATAGGTATAGCTCACTTCCCCACCTCATATTAAAAGGAAAATATGTAAATTAGTCTTGGTAGATGATGATAAAGAAAGGGTTGTTGTAGAAGCTCTTATAAGTTTATGTCAAGAACCCCCTTTTGGTCTAGTACCTAACAAAAGAGAAGAAGAAACTCCTATCACTCAAGAGGTATTTTATTAAAATTATCCATAACTCACTTCAAAATCTCTACCTTCTCCATCATAGCCATTCATTGAAAAGGGTAAATCTCATAAGGTCATTGAGGAGGTCCAACCTTCTCATGTATTTGAAGTTGCAGTGTTGAAAAATGTTCTTACCCTATCCAAGTTGGATTCAATAGTCATGCACTAAGTATAAGGAATTTCCTATCTATTATCTTCATTATAATGTAAGGATTATATTATTTCCCTTTTACTACTTAAATTAGAAAATATAAAATAGTAGTCTTTGAAAAAGGATAAAGAAATTATAATACTAACTAGGAAAGTAAGTGATAGTGAAGATGAGATTGGTAATTTGTGGATTCAAACAAATGAGGTATAATAATAAATAATGTCACTTATAAGACATTTAATTAGGTAAAAATAGTAGAATATATCACTAAAGGAGTAGTTAGCTATAGTGTCTCAAACAGTCTATAACAAATCCATAATAGACCAAGGTTATCAAATCCTTGTATTATATCTTGATGTTATGAACAAGTAGAATCAAGTTTGTTTATAACTAAGGGAATTGAAAACACAAAATAAATGATTAAAATAATAAAATCATAAATTTTAAGAAGATCTAATATAGACACACCAACAAAAAGAACAAGTCAAACAAATCCTCTAGTTTACTTGTTAATTAGGAGAAAAACATCTAGCTTGTAGAAGCCCTTCCCCTTATTACAGTTTGATTTTGCATGAGAAAATCTATAAATGGTAGCTACTAAGGATATATTGTTTGTTACCTCATGAGATTAACACTATTGAAGAGTTTATAGAAGCATACAAAAATAGTACCCTAGATAAACAATATTTTTTATTTGATTTTTATTTGTTTGACATCATCATAGAAAATACAAATGGATTCGTAGTTAACCTTTTTGTTAGATAACTTTAGTTGAGAACCCTCCTTTATACTTATATAAATAAAATTGTATGGGAAAAAAGGACAAATGATCATTTGAATGTAGAAAGAAAGGTAGGTATATGTGTTACACCTTAATTCAATAATACATCTCAAACTCTTGATCAATTTAAAAGTTGTTATTTCCAAAATCCATCTATTTGGGACCATTACCTACATTCCCTTAATGAATGTATCATAAATTTTGATTTGTTCACTCAACATTTATTTAAAGAGGCAGTGATTACTAGTAGTCATAAATGGAGTGTGCTATCAATCCACTAAAAATAAGGGAAGTTATCTCTCCTACCAACATCATATGGACCCTCTAAAGTGTTTAGACCATAGTACAAATTATTACTAATGTTATTAATACAGGGGGGACAAAATTTGTGGATAGGTATGAAGTTTTGACCACCCATTTTTATCACTCCTATGTCTCCTTGGAAAAACACCACACCATAAGAAATAAACAAATTTAAACTATGGCTTAACTTTATCTCAAGATATATCGGTTTTACCAACCCATGTAAAAGGATAGTAGGAGAAGAATTCTATTCCATCTATGACCTTAGTCAAAGACTACAACATAGGATTTATAGCTATGAGAAATAGAGAAGATAGTTTGCAATGGTAAGATTGTTAAGGTGTAGGGTTATTAAGATTATGTGAAATGTTGTGTGGAAATGAATTATTTATAAAGGTATACGAGTACATGTTGGGAGTCACAAGTCTAATATATTGGATGAATTCATGAATTTCAACTTGTGAAGCTCATAAATAAACTATGTCATTTGGGATAATGATGGTTTCACTCTTATTTTCCAATATTTTGTTCATTTTTTCTTTGAAATATATTTTAAGATCTTTGTGATTCTCTTAAGTTAAATGTTTATTTGGTCATACTAATCATTTATTACTTATCTCTATGCCTAAATCTAAATCCAACAAATGGATGGGGTGGTCTAGAGACACCAATGAATGTCTCATTGGGACTACAACAATGAGTGTTTATTTATCTTCTATGAAAGATTGGAATGCAAATTTAACTTCTTTGATAATTTACTTATTTTTTTTATTAGTTGATGGAGATATTACTAATATGTTGATATGTATTATTTAAAATTTCAATTGATGCAATTACTTGTTTTATTTTATTATACACCATGCTTTTAGTATTGGTTTTATATGATACTTATGAATTGATAAATAGTTTTTAACAATGTTAAGTTGATCAACTAACAAAGTAAATTTTATACATCATTTATTAAAAATATCCTTTTGTGATAATAATGTAAGTGTATTGGGATTTTAATAAATTTGTTATTGGAAATTACTTATTGGCATTAGTCTTTTTTTTATTGTATGGTATTGTGATAGCATGATATTCTCCTTTAATTTTTTGACTTCATTAAATACTTGACCCTTATAACTCATAGTATACAATAGTTATAATGAAATTTAGAAGGGTGATTAAAGGATAAATAGTTATGTTTCAATTATTTCCTTCATTAAAAATATAGGGAATTATATGCTTGAGTATTCACTTATTTTTCATTTGATTGATGGGTGTAGAAGTTTGAGAGTTTGATAGTCTTGAGTAGTGATATAAAATAGTTTCAAGTCATAGTAAAAAGAACAAATCAAATCTTATCAATTATTTTAGCTTAGGTGTATGGTATAATATTAAAATTATTTTTTAATATAATTATTTATAATTGAGTTAAGATGATTTACTTATTTGGAAATATGATATTTTAAGAATATGAAGATTAGGTGAACTTAGACTTTGAAGAATAATTTATCATTTAAGTTTTATGACTTGAATATTATTGGAAACATAGTGATTGATAGGGGGATAATTATTCTCTTAAAAATTTCTTTCAAATTTTATTTATCATACCTTTAACCATCAAAGCAATATAAAGATATAGCAATACATAAAGAGTCATTCACATGAGCATAACATAATAAAACACACATATGAATGGGAAACCCTAAAAAAGAGGAAAAACCAATAATAATATAAAATTTAATACATTAATATAATACAAAATATCATAATTTAGTGAAGCACCAACTCCACATAGAGCACCAACCCTAACTAGCTAAGCACCAACCCAGCTAGGCTTTAGCAATCACCAACTTGCAAGGAGGCACCAACCCCATAGATGAATCAGAACTGACTCATCCACTTAAAAAAATTGATCACCTTAAAACATATTATTTATCATTCAATAGATGATGATCACCTTCTTCAGTTCTTCTCTCTCTTTTATCCCTCTCAAACTACCTTCTAAGCTTCTTCGCTCAACTAGGTCTCTTTAAGACATATTAGGTTATATGACCATGGTATTCATATATAATACCCATATTAGATATTAATTATAGTTTAGATACACCCTTATGATGGTATAAAATACCTCCTTCAACTCTTCAAAGTTTTATAGCCTTCACTTCCACTCACTCATTCTCAAGCTAGATAATTAGGCCTATTAGGCCTTGTTCTTACACAAGGCTCTTGCTCATACACATCTTGGTCAGCCATAAAAACTTGTCCACTTAGATTTTAAACAAAATATTCTATATGACATGAAAAAAATAGGAATAAATCATTACATTAGGTTGGACATAGCTCAAAAAGGACCAAATCTTTCTTTATGTCTTAAGGAGACCTAATTAAGTTAGGCCTTCATTAGTACACATTACCCTTTGATCTTCTTATAGAATTTTAAAACTTCATAAATGGAATGAAAAATTAATATTCCACTAAAATATACCCCTAATAATCTAATATTAGGTACATGACACCTTTTATCTCCAATCACCACTTGAAGCATGTCATTAGTACTATTTACATTAAGCATTCACACACATAGAAAGGTCTATTTTGAATAACTAAATATAAAATAATTTTTAACCACACAACCATGAAAATAAATAATATTTAAATAACATAAAAAACATAAAAATTTATGCCAAGTTAATTATACTTCATTACATAGGGCAAAAGGACTCAAAAGCACTCATATAACTTGCTCACTCAGAACTGCTAGTTTTCCTCAAAGATCAATCATGGTGAAAATGACCTTAAACACATTTATATACATATTAAATGACTTAAAATTAATGAAAATTATCCTATGATATATTTATATCATTATTATATATAGATTTAATATGATCAAATGTCAATATTATTCTTGCAAACTAATCTCATAACCTCACTATCCACAAACCTCACTGAGCCAGACAAGTCAACTTGTGAGAATTTTTTTTACTATACTAAATGACCTCAAAAAATTATTAAAAAAATAAAATTTTCTTAAAATTCCTATAAAATCTATCCACACACTTGTATTCATATCTATTTCATGATAACACATTCCCAAACCTCTTCTCATTATTACCTAGGTTTTTCATTGTTTCCACCATTAGGGCTATTAGGGACTGGCTAAATTTGATGACTAATTTATAATAATTTAGGGATATAAATTATCCATAAACCAACATGGACATAGAACAAAAGTCTCAAACTTTATCCTCCATCCATTTAATAACTTTGACTACTACATAAAATCTTTGAGAAATAAGGCCTTTCCAGTAGGGTCCACTCACTCACCTAAAGGTTAAATTACACTTAGATATTCTTGGTATATTTTAATAAATAATATAATCATGAAAATTTTCATACCAATCCATTCCTATCACTTTATAACAACTTCTTTCATATTAGGTCATTATTAGGGTTCTTTGAGAGTTTAAACCATCTTCCACTGTTAGCAATCATTCATAAAGCTTAACCCCTCATTCCAAAAACTAATAAATATAAATTTTATATAGTACCCTTAATAATATACCATTAATAACTTAGGTTACCATACATAGGTTAAACATGATGATGAACACCTAGAAATCCTTCTCAGGTTTACATGCCTTCATTCTATGTACTTAAGAGACCTCAAAACCACTTTTCATGCCTTTTCTTGGAAACCATGAGTTTATACTTTTTAAACATGATTGAAACAAAAATGAAATACCTATGAAAACACTAACCTATCCATACTTTCCTTGGAAATAAAACTCCATACCTCATTAGGCCATACTCTCTCTTTACTCTCTTGGACCTTGACCTACAAACCACATTAGACCTTAAAATGGACTTCATGTTTCTTTCCATACACTCTCTACCTCACTAAAAAAATAAATATACCTATATCATGCTCATACATATCCATACATTCTTCACATGCCTTTACAATAGACCATTATTCCTCATTAGGCTAGGCAGGGTCTAAAAGTGATCTAGGTCCAGACTAGATCTATAAGTCCTACCCCTGTAGACTCAACTTGAGACTCTTATGAGTGATCCAATGCCTCATATACATGATCAATAAAACTCATACAAACTTTAATACTTGTGTACATTCATATCACCAAGCCATCATGACCCTTCATGCACAAGATTAGGCAACCTATGCACATATCTTCTCAAGTCACTTACTAGGCTCAAGCACTTGATAAATTTGACAATAAGTACCTCCCATGATAACCTTAACATCACTCATTCAAACATAATAAAATATACCAATCATGTCTTACACTCTCAAAATCACTAAAAATCTAACCAATATCCTCTTGCATAGCTACATTCTTTAATGACCTCATAAATAACTTTCTCAATAACCTTTGACATCAATGACAAACCTCAATAATAAGAACAATGCTCAACAATATACACCTTTATCATTCATGGTAAAATACGCTACAAAATGATCATTCTTATTTATCTATTATGTTATTTATCCCCCTTTGACATAAATGACAAAGTGATGTTAGAAACTCCTTGGATCATACTCCTTGCAACCAAACTACCCAACACATAGAATTATGAGTTTATGATACATAATACAAACATAATCCCCCCATCTCCACACATACCTTATTGTAATAAATTACCTATTAATGGATCTAAAAACCATGATTATCACCCCTAAGTAATTTTATTCTTCAATGATTTCTAGGGGAAAGAATTACACCCAATTTATGTCTTCAGTGTTCAAATATTACCTTTAGAATAGGTTTGGTCAAAATGTCTGAAAGTTGATCCTTTGTAGAAACATATTCAAGTATGACACTTTGTTAATTTACCTTATCTCTTATAAAATTATACCTAATGGTAATGTGCTTGGTCCTTGAGTGCATGATGGGGTTCTTTGAGACACTTATAACACTTGTATTGTCACAATAGATAGGGCTAGGACCATTGTACTCCACCTTACAGTATTTTAGGGTATGTCTAATCCATAATTCTTGAGTGAAACATGAAGCTACTACAATTTAACCATTCTTACACATGTATAATTCCATTGATGGTTTCTTCTTGCTTATCCATGAAACTAGCCCCCCACCTAAGAAGAAAGATCCTCCACTAGTACTGTTCCTATCATCGAGACTTCCTACCCAGTCTACATCTATATAGGCTATCAAATTGAACTCCTTACTTCTTGGATACCAAAACCCATACTCCATAGTCCCATTGAGATACATTAGTATCCTTTTGAATATTTTTAGATGGTTCTCCTTTGGATTTGATTGAAAACATCCCATAAAACTTGTTACTTGTATGATGTCTGGTCCAGAGGTAGTGGTATATAAAAAATTTAAAATAATTGACCTATATGACATTTGATTTACCTTTGAAGAATCATCTTCCTTTTTCAAATTACACTCTATTATCATGGGTGTAATAACTACCTTGAAATCTTCCATCTCAAAATTCTTTAATATCTCTCTTATGTACTTGGCTTGTGAGATGAATATACCTCTTTCAGATTGAATTATTTTTAACCCAAGAAATAATGATAGTTCTCCTAGAATGGACATTTCAAACTCTTTCTTCATCACTTCTACAAATTCCTTGGTCATGTTCTCATTGTTTCCACAAAATATGATGTCATCAACATAGACACCTAATATCAACTAATGGTCATCTTTTATATTTATGTATAGATTACTATCTATAACTCCTCTTTTTAATCCTTAATTTAATAGATACGTATCCAACCTAGCATACCAATCTGTAGGAGCTTGATTTAGACCATAGAGAGCCTTTTTAAATATGTAAATGTAGTCCTTGTCATTTGATAGTGATAACCCCTTAGGTTTCTCAATGTATACTTCCTCTTCCAAAGTCTTATTCAAAAAGGTAGATTTGACATCCATCTGGTATACCTTGAAACCTTTAAATCTTGCATATGCTAGAAATAATCTAATAGCCTCTAATATTTCTAATGGTTAAAAGGTCTCCTCAAAGTTTACCCCTTTAACTTGTGCATATCCCTTGCATACAAATATAGCCTTTTTCCTAGTCACTTCTCCATCTTCATTCATCTTGTTTTTAAACACCCATTTTATGCTAATGACATTCTTATCTTCAGTCCTAGGAACTAGTTCCCAAGTCTCATTCTTCTCTATTTGGTCTAACTCCTCATTCACATAATCTATCCAAAATTTGCCTTTGCTTGATTATATAATATTTTTTGGTTAAATCTTAGATAATAAATCAACATTTTCTTGATTTAGATTACTTACTAGTCTTCTCCTTGTTTGCATACATGTATTCTTGTTTCCAATGACTTGAGATTCAAGGTGATTTATTTGAATCTACCTTAAGGGGAATTTTGAGTCTTGCCTCTCCTCAACTTATTCTTCTTCCTCATCAACTTATATATTTTACTCTTCATTCATTAATTTTAGATTCTCTAAAGTATGATTTAAGTGTGAGTGTGATTTCTTTGTCTCATCAATCTTCACATTGGTTCTTTCCACTATATTTTGTATCCTCTAGTTATAGCATATATATGATGATCTCATTGATGAATATCCTAAGAATATACCTTCGTCAGATTTAGAATCAAGCTTTCCTAAGTCTTCATCATCTCTTTTGATGAAACAAATTCTCTAAAACATTCTAAAGTGTTCCACATTAATAGGTCTACCCTTCTATAAGTCATAAGGAGTCTTATTTCCATTAGTCCTTATCTTTCCTATATTAAAAATGTAGACTACAATGCTTACTACTTCTCTCCAATATCCTTCAAATAATATAGACTCATTTATCATAGTTATATCCATCCCTTAAATTGTCTTATTCTTTCTTTGCATTACCCCATTCTAGTGAGGTGTCCTAGCTATTGGGAATTGTATTCTTATTCCATGAAACTCATAGAAGTCATCAAACTCATTATAACAAAACTCTCCTATTTTATCATATCTTAGGCACTTGATCTTCCCATTCTTATCATTCTCAACATGAGCCTTGAATGCCTTGAACTTGTCAATAACTTCTGAATTTTCTTTCAAGAATGTAACCCAAGTCATTTTGTGTAGTCATCTATGAGTAACATGAAGTATTTATCTCCTTGAATACTTTTAATTATTTTAGGACCACAAAGATCAGGGTGTATTAACTCTAATGGTATTTTAGTAGATTACTCCTTGGATTTAAACTTTTTTCTAGTCTACTTACCATGTTGACATGCCTTGCAAAGTATGTTTGTAGGTTTAGTGATCTTAGGCATATTCTTAATAGACTTTTTAGTGCTTATATTCATCATATTATCAAATTTTAGGTGACCTAAGCTTCTATTCCATAGCCAAACCTCATCTATCTTTATTATAAGGAATCTTTCATTCTCGATCTCATTCAAGACATATAGATTATTCCTAGTCCTCTTAGCATTGGTAATTAACCTTCCTAATTTACCTCTCCTTATCTCACACCCTATATCATTAAAGGTTAGTGTGTGTCCTTAATTTAAAATTTGACCTACACTAAGCAGGTTATGTTTTAAACCTTCCACATACAACACATTTTATGTCTTAGTTTTCCCATTATCCAAAATCAAAACACCCTTGCCAACTATATTGGTATTTATGTTGTCTCTAAACCTCACTATTCCTATATCATTCTTCTTTAATGATGTGAACTTATTTATATCTCTTTTCATGTGGCTTGAATAACCACTATCTATATACCATTTCATGTATTCTTCTTAAATGTGAAAGGCAGTCTGAGATAGCATAGAATCCTTTTTGGTCTTCTACTCCTCCTTGACAAATATTCCATCTTGAATTTTGAGCTTAATATGATCAATCCTAGCTTGATTTGTCTTCCATACTAATGTTTGATCCTTATCATGCATTCTAGGAGCTTCATATGTCTTGTTGAATCTTGAGGTATTTCTATCTCTATTAGATCATAATCTTACAATGTGTCCTATATTATTTTGTACTTTTTGACTAATTACTACCTTTTTCATGGTCTCATGATGACCTATTCTTTATGTAATTTGGTTTCCTAATTGGTATTTTCATGTTGGTAATCTTGACTTATTCATACTTATCACACTCTCTCTCAAACTTTATCATTTGTTTATGAGCTACTCAGCTACTCATACTCAACCTCAAGGAATCTATCTCTATCTTCAACTAGTCATACTCAGCCTCCTTTGATCTAAACCTTGTATTAACACCTTCTAAATGATTCCTAATATCTTTGTTAGTATTCTTTTTATACTCCAAATAATCAAGCACACTTATGAACTTAGCTTCAAGGTATACTTCAGCTTATCTTCTTCACTATCATAGTATACTTCTTCATCATACATGTTGTCTTCTTCCTTTTGATCACTAGACATCTTGTGCTTCTTAAGATCACCTTCAAGTTGTTAGACTTACTTCAAAGGACTAAGATATGATAACAATTATTGGAAACACAATGAATGAGAGCGGTGGTGAGTCAATCTCTTAAAAAAAAAATTCACATGTACTTTATCATTCCTTGAACCATAAAATCAATACAAAGATATAACAATACATAAAGAGTCATTCACATGAGCATAACACTAGAAAACACACATATGATTAGGAAACCCTTAAGGGAAAGAAAACCCACTAAGCCTTGAAAATTTAATATAATATTATAATTCAAAATATCTCAGTTTATTGAATCACCAACTCCACATGGAACACCAAGTGCAACTAGCTAAGAACCAACACATCTAGGCTTTAACAAGCACTAACTTAGAAGGAGGCACTGACCCCCTAGATGACTCAACACCAACTCAGCCACATAAAATATTTGATTGCCTTCATAACACCTTGTTTTTAATATAATTTATGATGATCACATAATTCAATTCTTCTCTCTCTTATATCCCTCTCAAACTACCTTCTAGGCTCATTTGCTCAACTAGGACTCTTTAAGATAGATTGGGTCATATAAACTTGGTCTTCATCTATAGTACCCATGTTAGATATTAATTATAGTTTATATGCACCTTTATAATGTTATAAAATACCTCATTTATTTCTTAAAAGTTTTATATCCTTTGCTTCCACTCACTCATTCTCAAGCTAGACAATTAGGCATATTATGCCTTATTCTTATACTAGACTCTTGTTCATACACCTATTGGTTAACCATACACACTTAACCACTTATATTTTACATAAAAATGACTTAATACATGACACAAAAATTAATAAATCATTACATTAGGTTTTCCATATCTCAAATGGACCAAATCCTTCTTTAGGCCTTAAGGAGACCTAATTCAATTAGGCCTTCATTAGTACACGTGACCCTTTGATCTTCTTAGAGAAAATTAAAAATTCCTAAATGATATGAAAAATTCATATTACACTAAAATATACCCATAATAATCTAATATTATTTCCAATACACCTTTTATATCTAATCACCACTTGAAGCATGCCATTAGTATTGTTTACATTAGGTCTTCACACACATAGAAAGGTTAGCTTTAAACAACTAAAGATAACACAATGTTTATCCACACAAACATGATAATAAATAATATGTATATAATATAAAATACCTCAAAATATTCATCAAGTGAATTATAATTCATTACACATGGAAAAAGGGCTCAAATATACTCCTACAACTTGCTCACTTATAACTACTAGTTTTCCTCAAAGATCAGTCATGGTGACAATGACGTTCAACACACGTATAAACATCTTCAATGAATTATGATTCATTAAAATGATAATATGATATAATTTTATCATTATTATATATAAATTCAATATGATCAAATGGAAATATTTTTCTTGTAACCAATCTCATAAACTCACTATCCACATACCTCACTAAGCTAGTCAAGTCAACTTGCGAGCAAATTTTTTGCTATAACCACTGACCTCCAAAACTTATAACAAACATAAAAATGTATTAAAATTCATTAAAAATATTTCCATGCAATCACATTCATACTTATTTCATGATAACACATTTCCCCAACCTCTTCTCACTACTACCTAGGTTTTTCACTATTTCCACCATTAAGCCTATTAGCGAATGGCTAACTTGGATGAATAATTAAACATACCTAAGGGATATAACCTATAAAAAATACCTCCATGGACATAAAATAAAAGTATCTAAATTTTTCTTCCATTTATTTATCAACTTTGACTTGGTCAAATCTGACTGCTACATAGAATCTTTGGAAATAAAGCCATTCTTGTAGGGTCTAATCACGCACCTGAAGACTCAATCACATTTTTAGATGCATAATAAAGTTTAATAAAACATAAAATAACTAAAATATCCATACCAATCCATTCTAATCACTTTATAACAACTTCTTTCATATCAGGTCATTATTATGGTTCTTTAAGGGTTTAAACCATCTTCTACTATTAGCGATCATTCATAAAGCTTAGACCCTCATTAAAAAAACTAATTCCTAAAAATTTGAGCTAAGACACTTTGAAATATACCATTAATATCTTAGGTTATCATGCATAGGTTACACATGCCAATGAATACCTAAAAATCCTTCTCAAGTTTGCATGTCTTCATTTTGTGTACTCGAGAGACCTCAAAACCACTTTTCATGCCTTTTATTGAAAACCATGACTTCAAAATTTGTGAGAATTATTGAAAAAAAATATCGTACCTATGAAAACACTAAATTATCCATACTTTCCTTTTAAATATACCTTCATACCTCATTAGTCCATACTCTCTCTCTTTGTTATCTTAGACCTTGACCTACAAACCACATTGGACCTTAAAACTAGCCTTCATGCTTCTTTCTATGCACTATCCACCTCACTAAAAAAATAAAAAAACCTCTCTCATGCTCATACAAAATAATTCATTCTTCACATACCTTGAAAATAGACCATTATTCCTCATTAGACGAGGCAAGGTCTAAAAATGGTCTAGGTGTAGACTAGGTCTAGAAGTCCTACCCCTATAGACTCACCCTAAGACCCTTATGAGTGATCCAATGCCTCATATACATTATAAATAAGCCTTATGAAAAATTTCATGCTTTTTTGCATTCATATGACTAATCCATCATGACACTTCATGCACAATATTAGGCAACCTATGCATATACCTTCTCAAGTCACTTACTAGGCTTAAGCACTTGACAACTTTGACAACAAGTACCTTCCATGTTGACCTTCACATCACTCATATAGAGATAAGAACATATAAAAATCTTTTCTTACACTCATATAATCACTATAAAACTTACCAATATCCTCTTTCATAGCTACATTCTTCAATGACCTCACGAAGACCTTTCTTCAGAACCTTTGACATCAATGCCAAACCTCAACAATAGGAACAATGCTTAATAGATATTAGTTTTATGTAAACATTGTGACTACATTAGAACCAATTAGGTTGAACATTCTAATATGTTATTAATAGATATGATAATGATTTCTATTATGTGATTTACATAATGAAAACTCATTAAGTCATAATGCTAGAAAATAATAAGATAGATAAGATTGTTATGTAAATCATAAATGGAAAAATGATTAGTTTATAGTCACAGATTAAGTTGTTATGCATTATGCATATAAAATAATTAATAAGGATGTGAAAATATATAATTTTATAATTATGTGATGGTTATGTATTAAGTGTTTAATAAAATTATAAATGACTCAATCAATAGCTAAGCTAAGGGAAATAAAGGCTAGTAAGAATACATAAGTTACTCTTATGCATAACCTAAGCGTGGTTATTATAAAATTAAGATAAAATGATTTAATTTTTTTAGAAACATATGAGTCATCATTATTACCAGCACATTTACCTAAGGACAAGTAGGAATATCTATAGAAGATAAATCTTTATACAAGGACATACAAAATGGTTAAGTTGTAACATGTATGAAATTGTTTGATTTTAATAATTATGAGATGGCTACTTATGTGGTATTTTCCATCAATAGAAAGGATCATAAATAAATTTTTGATTTTTTATTATTAGATGAACATGTAGGGTATATGCAAGTTCTTAAACTATGTCATTACAAAGGAAGTATAGTGCAAGAATTCCTATGAAAGTGATCATGGTCAAATGGTCAATGAATGGATAGCACTAGAATGCATAATATTTTCTCACACCAAATCATAAAATATTCATAATATTTAAAAAAGGTCTATATATATTTTATTTCTTTTAGAAATAGTCTTGAAACATACACTTGTTGTTATCTAAATTTTTATAGATTTTACTTAGGAAAGCTTAATATGATGATTCTTCTATTCTGAATTTTGTTTTCTCTTTGTATTTGGGTTGATGATATTATTTTGGTTTACTCTTTGAGGTTCTAACTATTAATTTTAAGCACTAGGGTAAGAATTAAATTTATAAATGGTTCCTTTTGGAGGATCATTTGTATGGTGTCTTATTCATAGTATATGAGTGTATGGTAGTACATTGATACACCCCAAACTAAATGTTAAAGGGTAGGAACTTTTGAATAGAATCATTTATAACTTGTATCCATAGACAAGTACTTGTGTTTGGTCAAATAGAGTTATGGACTCAATCATGTTTTTTACACTTTGTTTATTTATAAGCTTTATGTTTTATACTATATTTATTACATCGATAGGTAATCCTTTAGTGGCATCCAAGGGGTTAATTTTGTGTAATCACATGAGTGTGTTAACATTTAATTGTTTTAGATTTGAAATTATTAAAAAAAAAACCAATGCCTACTTTTAATTAATTTATTTATTTGGGTCCATAATTATTTAATAACATGACGGGTGAATTATAATTTTTTTGTGGTAATTTTATTTACTTCAAAATAAAAGAATTTAATTGTGTACTTACCATGCTAGAATATATGGTAGGTGAATTATAATTATTGTTGCAGTAATTTTATTTACCTCAAAGTAAATTAAATTATTTATTTGACCTTAATTATTTAATAACATGATGGGTGAACTATAATTTTGTGGTAATTTTATTTACTTCAAAATAAAATAATTTAATGATGTATTTACCATGCCAGAATATAGTGGGTGAATTAAATTTATTGTTGTGGTAATTTTATTTATTTTAAAATAAAATAATTATTTATTTTCTATATTTTTCATAAAATGATATACATACATACATACATACATACATATACATATATACATACACACACACACACACACACACACACACACACACACACACACACACACACACACACACACACACACACACACACACACACACACACACACACACTCACACACACATACATATATATACATGTACATATATATACATATACATATATATACATGTACTTATATATACATATATACATATACATATACATATATATACATATATACATATATATATACATATATATATATACATATATATACATATATATTTATATATATGCATATATATACATATATATATATATATATACATATATATACATATATATACATATATATACATATATACATATATATATATATATACATATATATATATATACATATATATATATATACATATATATATATATACATATATATATATATACATATATATATATATATATATATATATATATATATAAGATAATTCTAATTTATAGTATTATATTCTATTAAATAAAGATAAGTCATCAAAATTACCTTAAGGTTTAAATAAAGCAAAAAAATAAGAGCGGGTGAATTACATTTATTGTTGTGGTAATTTTATTTATTTTAAAATAAAATAATTAAATTATTTATTTATTATATTTTTCATAGAATGATATATGTGTGTGTGTGTGTGTGTGTGTGTGTGTGTGTGTGTCTATATATATATATATATATATATATATATATATATATATATATATATATATGTATGTATGTATGTACGTATGTATGTATGTATGTATGTATGTATGTATGCATGTATGTATGTATGTATGTATACATATGTGTATATATATATATATATATGTATGTATGTATATATATGTATGTATATATATGCATGTATATATATGTATGTATATATGTGTGTGTGTGTGTGTGTGTGTGTGTGTGTGTGTGTGTGTGTGTGTGTGTGTGTGTGTGTGTGTGTGTGTGTGTGTGTGTGTGTGTGTGTGTGTGTAAGATAATTCTAATTTATAGTATTATATTCTATTAAATAAAGATAAGGCATACAAAGTACCTTAAGGTTTAAATAAAGCAAAAAAATAATAGTTTTATACAAGGAAGAAATAAAATAATGAAGAAAGAAATAGACTCAATGATATAAAAATAGAATTTATAATAATAATGACAATATATAGACCTATAAGGTAAGGTAACATGAAATCCAATGAAGGTAAAACTTGGAAAAATTAACATGTAACCCCAATAAGGTGATACAACAAGACAAGGGTTTAGAAAACCATAAGGAAAATACAATGCACCTGGTTATTTGTGAATGTGGCCCTTAGAGATAAGAGAAGGTATTGTATTAATTACATTTTAATATGGTGAATGACATTAAATATGGTCCCAAATGTTTGAATATTGTAGAGGATGGTTGAATTTAATGAAACAATCAATCCTCTTGATTCTATTAAAGATTGCAATCTCAAGGACAATGAGACATTTTCGATAGAGGAAGGTGGAGGAAATGTTTGAGATTTGAAGAAATTATTAAATGAGATTCTTTAGTAAGAAGAGGTTGATAATTAATTATAGGACACATAATTTATCATCAGTGTGTCCAACAAACCTAAACATGGAGAGAGGGAACACATCAAATCCGAAATTGGTAAGTGCCCTAGACCTAGGAAAACCCTTGCTCTATTTCTAAATATTTCAATGGAAAAAGACCTTTTGTAGGAAGAAACTCATTTTAAAAATATTGTATTTTTTTTATCTATTTGAATAAAAATTCTCTTCCATCCAAGTTTTTTTTTTTAATAACTGACTCAATTCTATATGGGGATTTATATTAGTTTCTATAGAATGGTTCAAAAGGGAGTCTTTATGATTTTATTTCAAAACTCCAATATGGAGAGGAGGGATATTATTAAAACCTTATGTAATGTTGTCCAATATATTTTTAAGGTGTTCATATGGAACCTTGATATGGAATGTAATGACCTGGTCTTCAAAACGACCCCTAGATGGGTAGACGTTGAAAATGTTCCTATTCAGCTATGGAATTTTTCACCTCAAGATCTTAATCCTCTTGGGGAAGTCTTTATAATTGAGGACACAAGAAGGCCTTTGGCCTATATGAATTCTAGGGTTTTGATCTCCCTAGAACCTCTTGATGTTTTCCCTAAATCCCTTAATTTTAAAATCAAATGTGCCTCTAATATGTGTGTTGTCAAAGGTCTAGGAGGTTTAAATGCTTGGTTTTTCTATAAAATTTATTGGCATGTTAGAAAGAATTATCCATTACTATCTAACAAGGAAGATGATATTAATAAGTATAAGTATAGGTGTTGCATAAGGATCAATAATGGATGGGATCATTTATAATAGAAGGCCTTAAAATGTTTGAAAACCTTATCTTTAATGGTGAACCCCTCAAAATTTATGATTCCCTTGAGGATTATTTGGGGGAAATTGATTTAATTAATTCTAAAGAGAAAGGAAAGGACTTGCCTATGTGCTCTCCCTAGCTTTCAACTCCTAATTGCTACATATTGATATGGAGACTTGCATGTCTATTATGGATAATTTCTTGCCTAATGATTTAGAAGAGGCTCTCCTTGATAAGAGGGTTTGACAGAATATTATTACTCAAAACTTAAGGATTCTATATTTTATGAATATGTTTTCATCTTAGTGGATCCCTCTAATGTTAAAAAATATACCCTTGGTAGTTCATCACCACCCAATCTGATTGAAAATGGAGATGAAGCTTCTCATATATTAGTTTCACTTATGAAGAAGTAGTTGAATAACATAGATTCTTCTCTTTCCCTTAAGGATACTACTCATTTATCCTTCATGGATCCTAATGTGCCTAAAAATTATAAGTATAAAGGAGGTGTAAAAATTCTTAAGACCAAAAATTATATTCCTCCTCATACGTTGGCTCCCATGATTAATAGTAATAAATCTAAAGACATCCCCCTTGGAAGTAGTGATGTGGATAATAAGAAAAATTACAAAGAGAATAAGGTCCTTAAGTTCTTCATAAGGATTTAGAAAATTATGGGTAATCCTCAAGGATAGGGTAAGTGACCCTTCCCCCTCTCTTATCTATGTAGATTATTAGTTGGAAACCCTTGATAGGAAACCTATTGTGAGGTAGTTCAGACACTCCATAGATAAGTTGGACTTCTTATTTATTTAAGAAGTCAAATCTACATGATCCCATATATCTCTATTACTTAGTCTTATTTGGCCAAATTTTGTTCAATTTTATACTAATTATCAAAGCGCCAAAGGAGGGGCCTCCATCTTAATTAATCCTGACTTTCAGGAGCACATTATTAATCATGGAATTTATACCTATAATAGAGTTGTTTGGGTGTTATTTGAGAAATAAAATCACTATTTTGGTCTTTGTTGAAAATGGTTTTGGTCAGCCTTATTGTTATTTTTGTAGTGATATTGAATCCATTGAACAATTTTATTTTCCATGTCCATATGCTTCTAAAATTTTGAATTGTTGTCTTAAAGGTTGGGCATTGGTATTTGATTGTGATATTGGCTGGCTTAATATTGTGTTTAGTTATGTGTGTCCTAAAAATAATTTCATCCTTTTTTCATAAATTTTGGCTTGGTTTTTCCATGGAGATCTTGTAGTTTATATGGAGGCAAAGGAACCTTGGTGTTTTCAAAGCAAAGGTTAAGGTCATTACTGAATTCACTATTGAAGTCATTGTTAGACTTATTTCCTTACATATTTATCTTTGGTTAAAGCTGTCATAACCATAACTGGAATAGTTGCTAAGGTTGGTATGCTTAAAATTACTTCTAATTTGATGATAGACTTTAGAGGCTATCATAAGCTTAGTCCTCATTCAGAATGGGGCATATGTCATGGCTCGAATGGTGAAGTCAAAGTTTCTAAATATGAGTGGGGTTGTATTAAAGAGGCTTAATTTGATCATGTGGATGACCTTATTCATGCGTGGGTTAATTTTTATGAGTATAATAAGAATGGTTTTCATAACTAGCTTGCTACCAATAATGATGTAATTATGGATGGACAAACTAATGATTCAATTGCTTGTGTAATTTTGAACAAAAATGGTGAGGATGAGGATGTTTCTATGGAAATCAAAGTTTATATTTGCTTTATTGGGAATGTCATGATTCAATTAACTCCCCTTGCCACTATTCCCCTCTTGCTATATAATTTTTATGAGTAAAAGGATCCATGAGAACTAATTGATGACAATGTAAATGTTCTTGCAAGTAAATTATAAAAGATCATTAAAAGGGGTGGTTTTGCTCATGTAGAATATGTTCTAAATTATGTTAAATCTAATAATATGAAGTCCCTCCTTAGAAAGGTTGAAAGATAAACTCCTCCAAGTAGTGGTTTGCATAAGAGTGGACCTATTCTGGAGTTAAACATTGCAATGAGACCTATTATTTTGGTCACATATCTAGATGATTGTTATGATGTGGATAAAACCATTAATAAGAGGGTGACTAATAATTTAGTGATGTAATTATTGGTTCATGGTGCCACCCTCTTCTTTGGCTAGTTGGATGGGTCTTTTTCTTCCTTTCTATTTGTGTTGCATTTCATAATTATTTGTTAAACATGTTCACAGATATTTAAAATGTTTAACTTTAATGAAATTGATGTATTGATATTATAATGAATAAATTTTTTGTGCACATATTTATTTTATATGTTGATTATGTGTATTAAGTTTAATTATATCATATTAAGTTTAATTGTATCTATTTTGTATGCTGATATGGCCCACATAATGGAAATTAAGTAGCTAGGGTTTGAAGGATAGTAAATAATGGATACAAGTTAGGGCTTGAGATGAATAAAATCAAAGAATTAGAAGTTATGGATTTTATATCAAGAAACATGGAATGCATCTAACCATAGAAATATAAACTAAATGAAGACATATTTCAATATGGATTATATGTATTAAGTTTAATTGTATCTATTTTGTATGCTGATATGGACCACATAATGGATATCAAGTACGTTAGGATTTGAAGTATAGTAAATAATGGATATAAGTTAGGGCTTGAGATGAATAAAATCAAAGAATTTGAAGTTATGGATTTTACATCTAGAAATGTGTATCTATCTAACCATAGAAATATGAACTAAATTAAGATAAATTTCAATATGAATAATATGCATTAAGTTTAATTGTATCTATTTTGTTGTGCACATCTATGTGATGACTTTTTATCTATGTGACGGTTTCTTATAATTATCATAGATTTCATGAAAAAAATAAAGAAAGAATGTGTTTAACCATAAAATGTCGATCTAAAGTGATCTTATCATTAATAACACAAACATGCTAGGGTCAAGCACTAAGTACTTATACGTCTGATGAAATGATACATTAGGAGAGCATCCTAAATCATGATTTGTGAAAGGAATTTTTTATATATTATAGACATGTTTTTACACAATTGAAGTATGTTTTTTTTTTAATATTATGGTGAATGCCTAATGTTTGAGAAAATATAATTCTAAATTTTCCAAGAAACCATAGACATAAAACCCAAATATAACACATAGGAAAGTACATTAGGATTTTAAGGATATTAAATAATATATATAAGTTAAGGCTTGAGATGAATAGAATAAAATAATTATAATTTATGGATTTTGGATCTAAAAATGTGGAATGCATCTAACTATAGAAATATGAGCTAAATTCAGATAGAGTTAAATATGTTTTATACGTATTTACTTTAATTGTATAATATTAAGTTTACCTATAAGTATTTTGTATGCTGATATGGCCCACATAATGGATATTAAGTACATTAGGATTTTAAAGATATTAAATAATGGATAAAATTTAGGACTTGAGATGAAGGAAATCAAATAATTAAAAGTTATGGATTTTAGATCTAGAAACATGGAATGCATCTAACCATAAGAATATGAACTAAATTAAGACATAGTTAAATATGGATTATATGTATTAAGTTTGATTGTATCATATTAATTTTAAAATGTTGATCTAAGGTGATATTATTGTTAATAACACAAACATGATAGGGTCAAGCACTAAGTATTTATATGTTTGAGGAAATGATGCATTAGGAGAGTGTCCTAAATCAAGATTTGTGAAAGGGGTTTTAAAATCTATTATAGACATTTTTTTACATAATTGAAGTATGGATTCAAAAAATTAACAATAATTCCTATGGAAAATTTCTTGTGTTTGAGAAAATATAATTCTAATTTTTATAATGAACCATAGAAATAAAACATAAATATAACACATAGGGAATTAATTAGTATTTAAATGATATTAACTAATGTATATAAGTTAGGGATTGAGATGAATAAAATCAAATAATTATAAGTCATGGATTTTAGATCTGGAAACATGGAATGCATCTAACCATAGAGATATAAACTAAATTAATACAAATTTCAATATGGATTATATGTATTAAGTTTAATTATATCTATTTTGTTGTGCATTTCTACGTGACGATTGTTTATATATGTGATGGTTTCTTAGCATTGTCATATATTTCATTTAAAAAAAATAAGGAATGTGTTTTATCCTAAACTATTGATCTAAGGTAATCTTATCATTAATGTTGTAGAAAAGTGGCACACAAAGTTGTCTTAGTCAGTTATGGGATTATTACAACTAGGTGCAAACACGGGATATTCACTTTTCACTCAAAATTTTACATTCAACTGCACTGACATCAGTTCACGTAATGTACAAGCCTTGTGCACTCACCTGAAGTGCAGCTGAGAAAGAACTAGGGTCAGTGTTGGGATATTTGTGCCATGGTGCAAGACATCAATTATGAGACTTGGTAAATTTAAATAAGGTTTTAATTATATCCATAGGTGCAAGCCTTTAATGGGCTAAGCCTAATGGCCTATAGAAACAAGCCATTTTGGTAGACTAATCCTAGAGTCATATGGGTATAAGCCTTTGTTAAACTAAGCCTAACGTCATGTCAGTACTTGAAGGTTCAAAGGGTTGCTTTCACTTCAATTAATCATAATTCTTAGAAAGGATAGGAATACTTAGCATAGGATCTATACTCATACTCTCAATAGACTTATGATGATGTCATCATTTATTATAGGGACTCCATTAATGACACAATACATGAGCTCATAAACAACATTTTTAATATAAATATATTGAGATTACATAAGTATAATCATTGCATATTTAAATATCAATACTAAAGACTCATAAACCAAATATCATGTTTACTACAACCATTCTTTGTCATTAATCAAAGGTCAAATAAATAGAGTATACAATTTGTAGCTTTTTAGAATAGAGTATATGTTTAGCTCATTCTACTTAAAGGCCTAGAGGCTCACATGTGAGATTAGACACTTACAAATGGAGCCTTCATGGCATACATGCTAAGCCTAAGTCTAATGGATATCATATGCACAAATACATAGAAAGTTCTAATTTTTCAGAGCTTATTTTCACTATTTTCACATCATATTACATTGACTAGTTCAATATCCTTTTATAGATATTTAGGTATATATTCACTAGGGTGGAATGTGCATGTTGAGTGCCAATCTAGAGACTTGGTGATCATTTTTCCATATCTATCACTTTTAAAGATTTTGGTTGTAGTCACCATGTATCACCAATCTTGAAAGATGCCCTGAAGATCTAGGAAATAGTTAGCCACATACTAGCTAGCACAAAGTATGTAATTTAACCTCTATCTAGTGCCAAAATTCCAAAATTCCGTCATTAATAAAAATTACTATATTACGTAGATATAGATGTAGAGCTAGCATGAATCCTTACTTATAGAAATAAGGGGCCCAACATTACTTGATACAAAATTTATAGTCCATCCTTAGACTAGGATGTCAAGGTCTTTGGAGCATAGTTATCAGATGTGCTCTCTTTAAGCTTAGTGTTAAAGTCTTCAAAGCCATTAACAGTGAGATTGATTTCTTTAGTAGTGTTATCTATTTCAATGGAGGTGGCACTAAGTGTAAGCACATCAGTCTTCTCTAGCTCTTTCTAGAAGGTTGTTACATTTGCCTTTTCCTTTTCCACACTCCCATCTAAGATTACTCCTTCCTCATAGGCCTTGGTCTATATAATGTGAAAGAGTGCTTCTAAGTTCTAATATTGGTGCTTGATTTGGGTGTTTATTACATTGACATTCCCCATGATTTATGCATGCTCTAACCTATGTTCTGAGTATACCTGCACTATTAGCTTCTCCTTCTCCTTTGCCTACTTAAGGTGCATGTCTATGACTGATGCTTGGTTGGAGAATCTTAAAAAATGGCATCAAATACATCTTCACCCTCTTATAACTTCATAAAGATATATTATACCTCTTTGAGCTTACCAAAAAGCTCTTTTTTTAACATGATATAGGGATCTTCTTCTTCTTGTGTTAGCTTAGGTTTTAACCTTGGGATCATTTGCTCTACTAGTACACAAATTTTATCAACCTCAAAGAGGTTAAAAGCATCAACACCAACCAAAATGGATTGTTTATCCATCTTTGTACACTCAAAAAGTTGTTATGTCTTGAATTTGGTGGCTACACTTCATCTTTGTGTTCTTTATGGAGATTTTTTCATTTTCTTGCCATGTCATCATTGATGATATTTTGACATGTAACTTCATTGGCCATTATAATAAGCACATTCCTAGACCAAATTGGTTTTATGGCATGAGGATTTATAATGAGGGAGTCCTACCCCTCCTTAGGCTCTTCTAGGCTTGAAGCGGCTTCTCTAAGCACCTCAAAGTAAGGCCCATCCATATAATGATCAAACACAAATTCAAGTTATTTACATGTCCTAATTGTGATTTCTTAGGGGGACATGATGTCATACATGTAAAATTATTCATTATCCCATCCCTTCTATTCTTTCTCCCTTATGTTTAGTTCTACATTATCCTTCTTAATGATGGCCATCTTTATTTTTTCTCCTTCCTCTTTATTGGCACCACCACTCTCTTCATTTATTTCCTCAAAGGACTCATCTATTTATTCCTTAGGGGTTTCTTCCTGAAACCTTCCCCCTTGTCTACTTTTTCCTCCTAGGGTTTCTCAATACTCACCTTCAGGGTAATCCCTTTAGCACCAACATTGCCTTATGTCCTTGTCTCTTGATCTTTGTGCATCGTTAATGGTAGCCTCGGTGTTATGCATAATTTATACTACCCTATTTTATTCTCAATTCTTCTCCACTCACATCCTTTCCAATTTGAAGTGGAATGAAATCCTATATTTATTCACCCATTATTTCTTTGGGGTTATGGATGTTCTGGTGTTCACTATGGTAACATTTTTTTATCTATGTAGCTTCATCTCTATTCTGCTCTCTATGTTTGGTTTGGATTCGCATAAGGTTTGTAACCTTTTAAAATCATTCTCCCATTTGTACCTTATTTTTAGCTACCTCATTAATGGATGGTGATTAATGGCATGGTGGTGCATGGATTTATTTAAATCTACTAAACCCATGAAATTTGTAAAAATCTACCACCAAATTATCATGTATTATGTATCTGTGTGCCTCTACCATCATAGAATTAAATATTTCTAATGGTTTATCTAGTGAAGTGATAGGTGATTCAAATAGTCACTTCCTATTGAACATTAGGTGGGTGTCATCTATCTTGATGATCTTTCTCTTGTGCTTTGTTCACCTTAGCACAACCTTCACCCTTCTTATGGTAACCTAGGCATAATTCTTCACATACACATGATTAAGCATCCTCAGTTCCATCTCTTCTTTGTGATGTACCTCCTTTAGAAGTGCTCCTCTCTTTCTTGGTCAATTTTTATGTGCTTTCATGTCTCTTAATTCAACCTTCGCTACCTCATATAAATTCTTGTGTTGTTCCTCAAATGATTCAATCTCTCCTCTTAAATTCTTGTGTACTAGCATCTTATGTGCTTCTCTTTATCAATTTATACTTATAACTTTCTAAATATAAAAAATTTCACACACCCAAAAACTTAGGTGTCTAGCTTCAAACATTTAGAGAGCATTTTTTCTTGACTCACTTGAATAAATTTATGCATGAAAGTGATATAATAGTTCTCTTATGAGCATAAAAGTACCATGATTATTATCATAACATAAACAAAAAAACATAAGGATTTGGCTTGTGCCAAATTTTATTATTGTTAACACAAAGTAACTGGCTTGTGATCGGTAAGTCAGTGTGTTATGGTGAAAGTGCTATCCTAGTGACTATAGGGCTTCAATCTATTACCATTGAAATACCCAAGGAGGATTTCACCCATCAATGTGTGCAACTTGAATGTGCTAGTCTCTAATATATTATGGATGATATAAGGTCCCATCCACCTAATCTATAATTAGCCTATGTGCTTGAGGTACTTTGAGTCATATAATAAGACCAATTCTCCTTTGGTAAAAACCTTGTACTTGATGTGCTTATCATGTCATAAATTTTGGTGTGCCTTTTCTATTTGTTAAGTCCATCTTGTTTGGGCACGTGTCTTGTCTGAGCACTCCAAGTCTTCCAGACATGTACTCAAAGAATCTTGGTCATCCAATCAACCACTACACATGATACACAATGAGGGTACTAATGAATCCATAGGTAAAATGGCCTCTATGCTAAGCACCAATTGAAATGGTGTAGCCTTATATAGGTGCTTGTATTTAGTGTGATAGGTCCACAATACTACTAACACATGGTCATCCTAATATTTGTGACCAATGTTGCATATAATGTTCAAGCACATCCCTAATATCTTATCGAACACCTCAATGGTGCCATTTATTTGGGGATGATAAGATGTCATCTTATGGTGTATCACCATATATTTAGTCATTAGTATTTGAATAGTCTCATTAATGAAATGAGTACTTTGGTCACTAGTCAAGCTAAGTGGACATCCATAATGACTAATGATATTTTCCTAGATAAACCATGATATGGTGGTCGATGTATAATATTTGGTTGGCACTACCTCAACCCACTTGGTGAAGTAATCTATGGCTACTAGAATGTATTGTGTACCTATGCATATTTTATTAGGAGTAATAGGCCCAATAAAATCAATGGCCCATTTTTTAAATGTTACCTAGGTAAGGATGGGGATGAAAGGCATCTCATCCTGATGGTTTGGTTTTCCTATGTACTGGCAGATGTCACATGTTTTGGTGCAATATTTTGCATCTTAAAATATATTTTTCCACCACAATATTGATTATAGTACCTTACATACCTAGCATCTCTAGTGAAATAGCCTTTAGCAATCCACTCATGCACCTATTACAAGACTAAGTCCCATTCATTCTCTAGGTACATCAATGTAGGACCTCATATTGGATTAAATTGTATAGTTCCCCACTAATGATTTGATAAGGGGTAGCACAAAATACAAGCTACTTATTCTCCTTAGTTGTCATAGACTGGGGTGTAGATCCAAATGTCAAAAATATGATGATCTCTATCAAGTCCTTCAAGGATGCACTAAACCTTATAAAGTTGCATGTCAAGCATATCATCTTCTATAGGCATGTAATAATCACCAAAATTGATGTGGGATTGATGGTTTGGGCCTAAGTTTTGTTTCATAAGATTTACTACAATAGAGAACTGGAGTTCTTCAAATAAAACAATCCATCGATAAATGTACCCATGGAGAATGGGCTTGTTCACCAAATACTTGAGTTCCTTGTTATCAATAAATAAGATGAAGGGGGTTGATAATAATTATTACTATAATTTTTTTAGGTTATATACCATTTCAAGTACCTTTCACTTAGTTTTGGTATAGTTCTATTCTACCATAGTTTTTTGCTTATGAAAGAAATGGGATGGTCTATTTTGCCTTCACCTAGTTGCTTATGAATGGCACTGATTACAGTACCAAATGCATCAACATGGACATGGAAGGGAGTATTCTAGTTGATAAATTTTAATATTAGTATGATTTCCATTTTGAGCTTTAGGGTCTCAAATTCATCTTCTTATGTTTCACCCCAATAGAATGGGCCATCCTCTCTTAAAAGCTCTTCTAGTAGCATTGAAATCTTGTCATAGTTCCTTATGAAATTCCTATAGTACCCAAAATGGAAAAGAAAGATGTAAACATATTTCTGTATTTATGGAGTTTGGAGCTAAAGGATGATGGCAATGTTCACTGGATCAATAAGCAGACCATCTTTCTAGATGATGTACCTAAGAAAAATGCCAAATGAAATTGTGAAAACACACTTCTTGAGGTTCAAATAAATTTTTAATTTCATTCACCTTTCGAACATAAGGTGTAAGTTTTCATAATTATCCTTCACTAACCCATACATAGTCTAGTCATCTAATTATACTTGGAGTAATTTTTGAATGAATTCTTTGAAATCAATTATCACTACTCATGATAATACAGATGGCACATTCTTCAATCCAAAAGGCATCAAATTGTAGGAAAAATAAATCCATTCTATCTTAAATGTAGTTTTGGGATTGTCCTCCTCTTTAATATGGACTTGATGATATCCTAAGAACCCATTGGTAAAGGTGTATATCTCTCAACCTATGACATCATCCAATACTTCATTAGTGAATGGAGTAGGAAAGGGGTCAATTACATAGGTAGCATTCAAAAAAAACTATTTGACATGAATCTATATGTACCCATGATTATTTATGATGATGAACATGGGTCTAAACCATTTATATTCTTGCATAAGGTAGATGACACTTGTTGCTAACATGTTATCAATCTCTATTTTGACCTTGGTATGAATATTAGGTTTCATCCTGTAAGGTCATTTCTTGATAGGTCTTGTCATTAACTAGCTTGATGCTCATCTTCCTAAGGGATGGGTGTGTGCCTTTCATGTATTTATAGTTATAAGTAAAAAATTCATGAAACTCTTTTAGGATATTAACAATATGTTCCATCTCTCTGTCAAACTAATAGACACCAAGATTAACAATCTTTGGTTCCCCTTCTGAGTTGATATCTACCTTTGTAGTTTTTAGTGGTGCATGATAGGGCTCATTATTCTCCTAGTTTAAATACTTGACATATCCAATAACCTTAATCATATTTATCCAAATATGGGTAGGTTCTTCTTATTTTGGGGTGCTACCTCATCTTGGCACACTAACTTTCTTTTGTCTATCAAATTATTCTAGTTATACACCTTCCATGTTTCATCATCTTCATCACTATAGTCAGTATTAAGAGTTTATTCTTCAATAATGTGGGGATTACTAACCCCTTTTCACCAAACATGTCTTTTAGGCAGTCCTCAAATATTGTAGTTTCTTAAAATACTAACCTTCAAACTACCAGCTCAAGTCTTTGTGAATAAAACAAGGTGTGAACAAACCACTCCATAAGGGCATCCTAGTTGGCTATCTCTAGATGTGTTTCAATGACAATGTACCATTCCCATGCCCAATTATTTAAGGTCCTATAGAAGGAATACACCCATAGATTCATTAGGTCATTTTCACCATAGATAGTCCACATTTATTCATAAAGGTGCACATGCATTATAGGGTCAAAGTCATCAAAGTGAGATGAAATGTCAAGGTCCTCATTAATTTATGTAAATATAGTGTAAATATATTCCTTAACATCTTTCCAAGTTGTAAAGATAGGCTCTTTTACTACCCACCAATGATTAACAATGCTCTTTAATGTATACATTAGTACACCTATTTTATCCACCTCTTTTGGGGTGCATGATTTGAGGTCATAGACATAGTCTTCCACTAGATTACTCTATTCATATCTTGGGAGCACTAAAAGTCTACCATTACTAAGGTGAAACACTATATTTTCATTATTCTTGGCACAAGGGACCCACCTTTTTGAAGCATGATCAATCTAAACCCATCCTACCTTTACTAGTTTTTTTGCCTTCATGCATACCAAGCAACACCTTTGACTAATGGTCTCATATGCTTCCTTAACCCATTGGTTGTAGGCAACATCAATGGTATCTAAGGCTGATTGTCCATCTTCCCAAGAGATAACTCCCTATTCATTATGGTTTATATTCTCAACACCTTGCATTTTTATGTTATATATGTCGTTGATCTCATCCTCAATGTCCACGCTCTTGACATAAGGGGTCATTAGTCATTTGAGTGGGGTATAACTACCCTCTCTTTTCCATTATTTAAATTCATGTAATGCCTTTTGAAGTGTATATTTTCATTGTTTTCATAACACCATGGCCTTCCTAAAAGTGTAGTATAGTTATCCTTCTTTGCTAACTCAATCACTTCAAATTCAATGTAGAATTTGACACCCATGATATCTATAACTATTCTCTACATAATTTTGATAGGTTATGCCTAGGTATTATTTGGCATGAAAATTACATGAGGGGAAGGATTCAAGGCTGGCCTACCCATTTTATCATAGGCATTATTGGTCAAAATGTTGACCTTGATGCCTATATCTACAAGGACCTCACAATTAGACCATCTATCAATAGTGGCATCCATGAAGAGTTATTGGTTGTACTCTACATTTTGTGTATGCCAAAATTGTTTCACCCTCTTCATGCATGGCATAATGAACTTAATTTTTTTTCCCACATGCTCTATGAGAAAGTTATTTAATAAGGGCAAAATTACCTCTATTTGAAATAGGTGCATGATCTTAATTAATTCTTGTATCTCAACTTCCTAGTTATCTTGCTTCTTCTGAGAGGCAACAACATATGCTTCTAGGTCTCATGATAAATAGAGATCCCCTTATAGCTTTTGGATTACAATCATGGCTTTTTATAATACATCTTTTTAGCATGTTGGGTTTGGGTAAGGTACAAATTTGGGTTTAGGCCATATCACATACATATTATGACCCTTATCCCTATATTCTAGGCATAGCTTAGGTATTGGTACAATTGGTAGCTAAGTGGTAAATCCACTATGGGTAATCACCTGCACATTGGCTATCTTTATGTAGATCTATTACACCTTTGGGGTCCTTTTTTTAATTTTTAGTTCACACTTGCTTATTCCTACACCCTTATTTATGCTAGGCCTACCTTGGATCAAATTTTTGTACAAGTCAAGGAATTTTTTGACCTTATGAGACCCTTGAAAATACCCACATATAAGATGTGTAGGGTAGTGATGCTCATAATGATTTGTTGAGCCACACTTATAACATGAGTATGGTGGGAACCTTCCACCACTGCATCCTCCACCTCACCCTTTGGTACCTCATTTCATCCCAAAGCGTATATTCTATTGACCATAGCCTTCATTTCCTTGGTTATCCTACCCTCTAAATATTTCAATGGCCTACCATGTACCTCTTTTAATGATCTCACATTTCCTAAATCCCCTGATAATCAATAGTGTTATGGGTGTAGGTGTCACATAATTGATAATAGATGGTTGTGTTGACTTGGTTGGCACATTACAAAAAAGGGTAGTTATAGACATCATGAACCTCTAAAAAAATTACCTTAGAATCAAAGTGTGTATATTCCTTTGTGATTAGTTAGTCCTATTATGACCTTCCACTTCATAGTCGATGTACTATAGTCCACTTAGAACATCATGTGATGAGTTAATGGTAATATTTTGGTTCTAAGAGGCCATAGATGCAATGTTTACCTCCATAAATGGGTAATCTTGGTATTTATTCTTTTTTCTACCTTAGCTTTGAGCATGGCCTCAAGAAATTCATGAGGGTCTATAAGAGTCTTCATGGAAAGGGCTCTTTAGAACAACACTAGAAATCTTATAATGAACCACTACATATATTGGGAAGGGTGAATGTCATATGGGAGCTTTGATAGGAGAGTCTTGAAAATTGTATCATACAAGCACATGATTTATAAGATTCCTTGGGTAATCTCTTTTAACGTAGTGATGTTCTACTATTCAAACTCTAGAATGTCAAATTATTTAAGGAATACATCCTTCAGGGTATCATAGTCAATCGTAGCCTGATTAGGGTCACATTTTATATACCAAGTATGAGCAAAATCTAGTAGACTGGTCACAAATTAGTTCACCTTGAAATATTATTGGGTTATGCCCTGCATGCACCATTTTAGTTCACACTTCATGACATGTTATATGGTAGTATTCTTATTACAATACTCTGGTAGGTTCTTATCCATTTCATAGTAGATTTTTTGGGGGTGTGAAGTTGGGATTTTAGATGCTTTTCCCCCTAGTATCTATCTTGGTGATGGTCCTTCCATGCCTCCAACCACTAGGTTAAGCACCAATCCCATCATTATTGCTGGCACAGTTGATGTCAATGGTACTATGCTACTTAATTTTGGTACTAGACCACTTATTGTAGGATGTTACCCACTTTACATCACTGACATTAGTTGATCTAGTATGTTTGCACTCACATTTTATTATGGTAAGATAGGATCCAATAGTCTAAATATATTTACACTCACTTCCTTGTTATAATAATTTGTTAAATCACAAAGTTACACTCTAATTTTGTGAAACATCTAAGATTTATGTTAAAAATAGGGTTAATTATTACTTATGTACTTTATTTAAGTGGGGGATCTAATGCACGAGCATGCACCATAGGTTCAAAGGGGATAGGTGCATCAAACACATCATTCATCACCAAATCTTGTAAGAAACCAATAAATTATACACTTATCAAATGTTGAACTCAATACATTATTTTATTATATTTATCATCTTCACACTATTGTATTTCAAAATATCCTTACCCATGCCCTTCCCACTCACTATGGGTTCTTTTAGCACTTATAGGTTTCAAATCTTCCATCAGTCTATGTCTTTTCTTATTATAGGTTTATCTTCTAAGCTCTCAAGTGTTAATTTTCTCATACCCTTCCATTATGCCTCACCTACACATCCCCTTCTCACCCTTTTCACTACTCATACATGAAAGGACATTATCCTTCCATCCCCAAAATTTTAAAACCATAATCCACCATTAGATTTTTGAGCTTTGCACAAAATTCCTTCACAAACATGCCTCTAAGGTTATGAAACAATTGGTACTCTGCTTCCTTAGGGCACAAGTATGTTGAGACTATGAACTAAAGTATGTAGTTATCTAGCACTCCTTGAAAAAAATTATCCACTACTCTAGTCTAAGTGGCATCTAGGGTCTCAAGTCTCTCTAGGCACTCCTTCATCCACTCATAGCACTATCCATAGATCCTTCTTCTATGGGTTTAATATGAAACTAACCACTAGTACACATGTTCAGGTAGATCATAAAAAAATCTAATAGAGAGCATCATATAGGTTATTCTAAACCTATTTTCTTAGTTTTTTTTCCTTTACAAGATGGATGCTTTAATGTAATGCTATGTTCCACATATTATAACTAGTGCTCAATTTTTTCAAGGGAGAATTGGTACACGATTCTATTGAACCTTAAAAACAAAAAAATTAAACATGGGTCCCATAAATAGAACCAAAATGTTGCACAAAAGTGGTCTAAAAAGTTGTCTTAGTCATTTTTATGATTATTAAAACTAGGTGTAAACATGGGATATTCACTCTACACTTAACATTTTACACTTGACTATGCCAACACTAATTCACATAAGGCATAGGACTTATTTGTTCACCTAAAGTGTCACTAAGAAGGAACTAAGGCCCGTATTAGGATAGTTGTGCCATGGTATAATATATCAATTATGGGACTTGGTCAATTCAAATAAGGCTTTAAGTAGATCCATAGGTACAAGCCTTTCAAGTGATAATCCTAATGGCCTATAGGTGTAAGCCCTTTTGGTGAACTAATCCTAGATTCATATGGGTGAAAGCATTTGTTAAGCTAATCCTAACATCATATCAATGTTTGGAGGGTCAAAGGACTACTTTCACTTCAATAACTCACACTAGGATCATGTTTCTTAGCAAGGATAGGAACACTAAGTGTAAGAAATATACTCATAATCTTAATAGATTTATGATGATGTCATAATTTATTGTAGGGATTCGATTAATGATATAATCCATAATATCATAAACAAAATTTTTAACATAAATGTACTGAAACTACATTAGTATAATCATTACACTTTCAAATATCAATATCAAAGACTTATAAACTAGATATCATGTTTATTGTAACCATTCTTTATCATTAATCAAAGCTCAAATAAATAGAGTATACAATTTTTAAATTTTTAAAATAGATTATATGTTTAGTTCATTCTACTTAATAGCCTAGAGGCTCATAGGTGAACTTAGGCACTTAAAAATGGAGCCTTCATGGCATCCATGCTAAGCCTAAGTCTAATGGATATCAAATACATGTATATAAAGCAAGTTCAAATTTACTAGAGCTTTATTGCACTATTTTTACATTTTATTACATTGACTAGTTTAGGCTCATTTTATATTTATTCAGGTGCATCTCCACCAAGGTGGAATGCACATGATGAGTGCCAAACTAGAACCTTGGTGATAATTCTATTAGATTCATCATCTTGTGAGCTTTACATTGTAGTAACCATGTATTGCCAATCCTAAAAGATGACCTAAAGATATAAGAACCATCTATCCACCTACCAACTACAATAAAGTCTACACTATAACCTCTAACTAGTGTCAAATTGCTAAAATGCCATCATTAAGCAAAATTATTACCTCACACCAATATGGATATCAAGCTAGTGTAAATATTTACTTATCAAAATAAGGGGCCAAATAGTTAATAAAAAAAACATGTTATGGTCAAGCACTAAGTACTAATACATTTTAGGAAATGATACATTAGGAGAGTTTCCTAAATCATTATTTGTGAAAGGGATTTTTTTAATCTATTATAGACATGTTTTTACACAATTGAAGTATGGATGAAAAAATTAATTATAATTCCTATGGTGAATGCCTAATATTTGAGAAAATATAATTCTAAAATTTTCAATGAACCATAGGAATAAAACCTAAATATAACACATATTAAAGTACAATGGGGTTTGAAGGATATCAAATAATGGATATAATTTAGGGCTTGAGATGAAGAAAATAAAGAATTAGAAATTATGGATTTTAGATATAGAAACATGGAATGCATCTAACCATAGAATTATGAATTGAATTAATATAAAGTTCAATATGGATTATAGGTATTAAGTTTAATTATATCATATTAAGTTTAATTATATCTATTTTGTTTTGCATGTCTATGTGATGATTGTTTATCTATGTGAGGTTTTCTTAACATTATCATAGATTTCATTAGAAAGGAAAAAAGAATGTGTTTAACCCTAAAATATTAATCTAAGGTGATCTTATCATTAATAACACAAACATGTTAGGGTCAAGTACTAAGTAATTATACATTTTATAAAATGGTACATTAAGAGATTGTCCTAAAATCATGATTTGTGAAAGGGATTTTTTAATCTATTATAGACATCTTTTTACACAATTGAAGTATGGATTAAAAAAATAATTATAAATCCTATGATAAATTATTAATGTTTGAGAAAATATAATTCTAAATTTTATAACAAACCATAGACATAAAACCCAAATGTAATACATAAGAAAGTATATTATTATTTAAAGGATATTAAATAATGGATATAAGTTAGGGATTGAGATGAAGAAAATAAAAGAATTAGAAGTTGTGGATTTTAGATCTAGACACATGGAATGCATCTAAGCATATAAATATGAACTAAATTAAGATATAGTTCAATATGGATTATATGTATTAATTTTAATTATATATATTTTATATGTTGAAATGGCCGACATAATGGGTATTAAGTATGTCAGGATTTTAAGGATATTAAATAATGGATAAAGGTTAGGACTTGAGATGAAATAAATCAAAGAATTAGAAGTTATGGATTTTAGATCTAGAAATGTGGAATTCATCTAACCATAGAAATATGAACTAAATCAAGAAAATTTTCAATATGGATTATATGTATTAGGTTTAATTGTATCATTTTAAGTTTAAAATGTTCATCTAAGGTTATCTTATCATTAATAACACAAACATTTTAGGGTTGAGCACTAAATACTTATACATTTGAAAAAATGATCCATTAGGAGAGTGTCCAAAATCATGATTTTTGAAAGGGATTTTTTTATCTATTATAGACTTGTTTTTATGTAATTTAAGTATGGATGCAAAAAATCAACAATAATTCCTATGGTGAATGCTTAAGGTTTGTGAAAATATAATTCTAAACTTTCTAATGAACCATATACATAAAACTAAAATATAAAACATAGGAATGTACATTCGGATTTGAAGTACTTAAGATGAAAAAAATCAAAGAATTATAAGTTATATATTTTATATCTAGAAAAGTGGAATGCATCTAACCATATTAATATGAACTAAATTAAGACAGAGTTCAATATGGATTATATGTATTAAGTTTAATTTTATCATATTAAGTTTAATTATATATATTTTATTGTTCACATCTATGTGATGATTATTTATATGTGTGATCATTTATTAGCATTATCATAGATTTCATTAAAAAAAGAAATAAAGATTGTGTTTTACCCTAAAATGTTGATCTAAGGTAATCTTATCATTAATAACATAAACATGCTAGGGTCAAGCACTAAGTACTTATACATTTGAGTAATGATAAATTAGGAGAGTGTCCTAAATCATGATTTTTGAAAGGGATTTTTAAATTTATTATAGACATGCTTTTACACAATTTAAGTATAGATGCAAAAATTAACAATAATTCCTACGGTGAATGCCTAATTTTTATCTATGTGATGGCTTATTAGCATTACCATAGATTTCATTAAAAAGGAAATAAAAAATGTGTTTTACCCTAAATTTTTTTTATCTAAGGTGATATTTTTAATGTACTTAGAGAGGGGTATAATAGTAGAATAGCTAGTAGAATAATGAATAGTGGTTTAATACCACATGCATAAGAAGGAGGAATTAGGTAGATGAGAACTAGTATAAATAAAAGGATATATGATATTGTAGGTCATCCAATAAGTTATTTTTAATTGAGAATTGATCTTGAGTAGGTAGCCCCATTGAAGTGGAAAGTGATTTAGAATTATTCCTTTCATAAAAAGAATTATATGTAATCAAAGTATTTAATTAATATGTGATTCAATAAATATTGTTATTCAATTATTGTGAGAGTGAGGTTCCTCTCATCTGGTATCAGAGTAGTTCTAGTTCATGTGGACTAGGGTGTAAGCTCTTATGACAAAAAAAATTGGTGCATTTTACATCCGTTTTGACTACACCAATGCATCTGTAGCACCTTAAAATATAGGTTTAAATATCTAGTTTATCTAGATCTGACATTTGAAGCTAAAAAAATCAAATCCCCAAATTTATCAGGTACAAGTTTTGGTTATTGTTGCATTTTTAATAAATATATTATCTTAAATTTTTATTAAAAAATTTACTTCAAATATATGTTTTTAGATTCCTCTCTCTCATATCTTTCCAAAAAGTATTTGTTTGCTAAAAATAGATGATTGAGGCACCCATGGTAGGCATTTGAATACTACATTACATTTTGGTGTGATTTGCATGTTTGGTTCATTCTACATGTTATGTAGTCACTGAATGCTAGCATTAACCATCAATGTAAACCAACTCATGTGACCAGGGTAAACCATCAGGACATAACCATGACTGGTGACATTAAAGGTGATTTGGACCTACTATCATTCTAGAGGTGATATATTTCAAACCATGAGGGTTATAAACCTCTAATTTTTTTAAGGATTCTTTCTTCAATTCATTCATCAAGATGACTATTTTGAGCACCCTTAATATTTATTATAGGATATGATAATCATAGTTCAAATTACAATTCAACCTTTAGTTATAATGTTAATGTTCACCTTATTGATGTACATGTTCATATCTAAGCACATGCACAAGAAGTGGAAGTGAAAAAGGACACATAGACATGCCTCTATCTGGTCTTCAACCTATTTTCATATGTATGGTCTAACCTTCATTTGGTCCTCCTCCTATTTCTTATCATGTTTTGAGGGAAAGACATATTTAAAGGGGATATAATGTAATGTACCTAGAGAGGGGTAGAATAGTATAATAAGGAATAATGGTTTAGTACCACATGTGTAAGAAGGAGGAATTTGGGTAGATGGGAATTAGTATAAATAAAGGGTATAGGTTAGTGTTAGGCATCCAAGAAGTTATTTTTAATTGAGCATTACTCTTAAGGAGGTATCCTGCTTGAAGTGGCAAGTGATTCATAATTATTCTTTCCAGAAAAGGAATTGTATGTAATCAGAGTGTTTAATTAATATATGAGTCGATAAATATTATTATTCAGTTATTGTGAGAGTGAAGTTCCTCTCAATCTTATTGTTAATAACACAAACATGTTAGGTTCAAGCATGAAGTACTTATACATTTGAGTAAATGATACATTAGGAGAGCATGCCAAATCATGACTTGTGAAAGGGATTTTTTATCTATTATAGACATGTTTTTATACAATTGAAGTATGGATGCAAAAAATTAATAATAGTTACTATGGTGAACTCCTAATTTTTGATAAAATATAATTAATTTTTTTCTAATGAACCATAGAAATAAAACCCAAATATAACACATAGTAAAGTACATTAGGATTTGAATGATATTGAAAAATGGATATAAGTTAGGGCTTGAATGAAGAAAATCAAAGAATTAGAAGTTATAGATTTTAGATCTATAAATGTGGATTGCATTTAACCATAGAAATATGAACTAAATTAAGATAGATTTCAATATAGATTATATGTATTAAGTTTAATTATATCATATTAAGTTTAACTGTATCTATTTTGGATGTTGATATGGCCCACATTATATCGCTATATGGCACATTTTGGATATTTACATTTTATGGTCTATATTATATCTTGATATATGTCTAATGTTTGACGTCTTTATGACATAATTTTCATACACATATATAATATTTGACATATTTAGATGTGAATCATACATTTTTATAATTTGTGTATACATATTTACTTATTAAATATGTCATTATTAATTATTGAACATGTTCAAAAATAGTTAAAATTTTTAACTTTCATCAAATTGATGCACTAATATTATAATGAGTACAATGAATTCATTTTTTTTGCACGTCTATGTGGTGACTATTTATCTATGTGATGTTTCTTAGAATAACCATATATTTCATTAAAAAAATAAAAAAGATTGTGTTTAACCATAAAATATTGATCTAAGGTGATATTATCATGAACCATAGATTTGAACTAAATGGGTATATTTAAATGAAATGGCACAAGGGTGATGATCAAGTCTATAGCAGGGCAATTAGATGCTAAACTCAAATATAAGCATACACTAGATTTATTATGCTGAGATATATAAATATGGAAAGTAATACTATGTTAGATATGGAAATGACAAAAATATGGTGTACTTAGGTTTTTTTTTTATGATAATGAAATTTTGGATTCAAAACATGGAAAAATTGTTTGGAAGGATATTCTAGAACATTCATCAGATTCTAGATTTGACACATCTGGCTCTCTAAATAGTAATGTCAACCAAAGATGGTTGTGTTGATGTTAGTATCTAGGTTTAATGTCCTATACAAAATATCTAATAGAAAGGATGTGACCACCTAGATGATTATAGGTTTTGTTTCACCTTCACTCTAGGATTTAGATCTAGGTCATAGACTATCACTCCTTGTGAAATAGAAAAACCTTAGTTCTCGATATTCATGGTGATTTTGGGGGGAAATGGGTTAGTGGGAACATGGTGTTGAGATGACCCCAAGGACTCTACTATCATAGGGAACTACATAGCCAATACTCTAAAATAGCATCTCAAACTAATGTAGTTCTCCCCCATGTGTTGGCTTGTGCATGAATCATGCAATATGTGCAAAATAAGTACAATAGTGACCTAGCTTGTAAGTTGGAAAATTAGGTGCTTGGGCTGCTCCTTTAGTAATTTAAACCTGTAAAAGTATTGTACATATGATTTTTATGGAAATAGGGAAGTTTTATTCAATTGAATGCTCTTTGGTATGAATACTTAGTATTGTTCCCATGTTAGGTGAGGAATGAATAGGGGTTAATCTTGTATTTATATCAATACCATTTGGAGTAATAACTCACATTAAAGCATTTAGTCTGACCATTAGGATATGTTTCATTTGAAAATTAGATGAATTTTGAGCATTGGACACTTCTGTCATGATGATATAGTAATGTTGATGCTATTATCTATCATAAACATCAATGTCCATGGAGTAGGAAAATAGGTATAGGTTCAAAACTTGTAGAGATGGAAAATAAGAACATTTTAAGAATTCTAGTAAACATATAAACATTCTAAAAATTAAGGATTCAAACCCCTATTAGATAATTTAATCATGTGAATTAATAAATATAAATAAACTTTTTAAATAAGAATAATTATAATAAGGAATTAAAATTTGTAATTATTTTTATATTTAAAAACTATGTTTATTACTTATTTTTATTTATGTTTAAATATTTGAAAAATAATTTATTTTTAAATGCTTATGTTTAAATATATAAATATTTATTAAAATAATTTTATATGTAACTTTATATAAACTTTTATGCTATTATATAGTTAAAAATTCCCATGCGCTTCAAAATTAGGGTTAAGTTAATTTTTTTCTCTTTCCATTATTTTCTCTTACAGTTATTTTCTCTCCCATTAGAAGGATAAGAAAAATTATTTTAAGAAATATTAGGTTTACTATGGCATTAGTGGTAGAAGCATTGACCCCATTTTTTACTGACATTTCTACATATCCTTCTTGTCATGTATTTAATCTATTTTTTTACTATATCTAAAATGTGTGATTTTTTTGTCATGATATGGATCCTTTATTCCTTGTTTACCTCTTTATGTAATGAAATCATTTAGATTTAGATAGACCTAGATTTTTGTTATGAAATGGCAAAGATAATGAAACTATAGAGATTAAGATTATTTAGTGCTTACTAATTTTGATTTTAATTTATTTCCATGTGTGTGAAAAAGAAATAAGGACCCAAATGGAAAATGTGAGGGTAAAATATAATTTTTTAATAACTATAAAAAAATAATATTAGTAACCAAGTATCATGATATGATAGGGTTTCAATGGTGCCCCATTGACTAGATCATGCCATACCATGTCGCATCATCAATCTATCTTTTATCAGATGGGACAACAATTTATAATCAACACATAAAATTATTTGATAAAATAAAAACCATACCATTTAGTATTATTTATAAAATGTACATGGGATTGGGTCCTTTTGTATGGTCCATTATGGGGAAAGAGGTTGAAATGAGGTTATTTTACTAGTTTTGTGATGTAAGAGCATCACTATAAATATGTTAATTTTATTTTGTCAAGAGTCTTAGAGTATTAGAATGTAATTTTAAAAAATAAATGACTTTTTGGAGGCCTTAGATATTAGTGTATAAGATATTTATTTAGTGTAGAGTAGATATTGATTACTATGTATGAACCAATATTTAGGTGTTAATGGAGAAGGTCAAAAAGAAGAGAATTGATTGTATTTCCTTTTTCTTTAGACCTTAAAACTTGTATTAATATTTAAACACCATTTTAAACTTTGATACATATTTAAGTAATATTCAAAAGTATTTTAGGATCTCAAAATCAAATTTTTTTCATCATGAGGATAAAATTAGGCATATACAGAACTATAAGAGTTTAAAAGACCTTGGACCCAGTATTCTTAGAAACCAATAAATTAGATTGGTGTCTCTTTAGTATAGATTTAAATAGTGATAAGGAGAGTGTTTGATTCCTTATGTGAATTGATTTTATAAGTAATAACCTCTCTTAATACTAATAGACCTATGTGCAATCTTATGATAGAATACAGGGCTATGTGAGGTGTACAATGGATTCAATGAGTAAATAGGTGTTTCAATCAAAATCGATAGTTATCAATACATTTTTTTGTGTATAAGGTATCATATATATATTATTGAGGTGTCAAGCTGTCTTAATTTCAAGATTTAATGTGAAATCCATCAAAATTATAGACCTCATAAGATCATCAAGAGAGAGTTGAGTAAGATGGATCTTTCATTGCATCATTTTATATGGAATGAGGTTATTTTAATAGTTTAAGATATAAATAATTATAGTTAATCACCCATACCAACTAAATGGACCAACTAGAAACCTCACAAGGACTCAAATTATCACAAAATCATATCTAAGTTAATAGTTATGGTTTTTTATAGATATTTGCCATTGAAACATCCAAGTTACCCTTATATAGTTGACTATGTATGCACAAACTAGATATTAGGTATAATTAAGAATAAGCTAGTAATATATTAAAACTTATTGATAATTTCAATCTCTTAGATTTCATTATATTAACCTTAAGATATATTTATCTAAGAATTTTGATAAAGAATGAAGTCTAACAAGGTCTTGAGGTTGATCAAAGTCTTGGATCCTTGAAACATATTTGTTCACTCGTCATTATTTAAGAATATTCCATTTCTAAGAAGGTTTTCACCAAACCCCAATGGCACCTTTGCATTAATCCCCCACACCAACCACTTCCTATGAGTGAAATCTTACTTTAATAACTATAATTTGGGAATTTATGTATCTATTTGATCTCTGATTTCAATGAAATGAAATGATATATTTATAAACAAATGTTGTAGGCTAGTAATGTAGTATATGGTAAACTAGAACCATAATGTTTTCATATTTAATGTTGTTAAGATTAGAGCTATCTAGATTTATTGTTTTATTTTTTGTCATGTCCATAATCTAACTAACTAGCTAATTTGAAGGCATGCTCACCATATTTACCAAGTTGTATAAATTTAATAATCACATTGTGTTAAATTAGTCAACATTTGCCTTTAGATATTAATTAGGTCAAGTTCATAAAGGCCCTTAATGAGACCTATTTATTGAAATAGTAATGGGATTAGTTGATATGACTCAACCAATCACATTTATCCATTTCAAATATGAAATTCTTTTTGATGTCAGACCTTACATCTTATTGATAATGTTCCCATTGTTATTAAATTACTATTTATGATAATGAAGTTTGAGGTATATAATAGGATATTATTATAAGTTCTTTCTAAAACCATCCTATGTAACTTGAAGGTATCTCCAAAGAGATACATTGAATAAGAAATCCACTCTTGTTCATGTTTAAAAGGTATCTCCTAGGAGATACCTTGAAGGTATTATAGGGCCCTTCAAGTTATCACCTAGTAGTACCTTCAAGGTGAATGAAAATTCCACTCTTGCACATGTTGAAGGTATCTCCTAGGATATGTCTTCAACATCCCCTTGAATTTATAACAATTCCCTTTGAGTTATCTACTAAGAGATTCCTTAAAGTTCCTTCCAATACCTTCATGGGTAACTTGAAGGTATCTCCTAGGAAATACCTTGAATGATAAATCTACTATTTTGCATGTTTTAAAGGGATATCATAGGAGATAACTTGAATGAATTAAAATTCCCTTCAAGATATCACCCAATAGTGGCTTCAAGGTAAATTAAAATTTCACTCACATGCATGTTGAAGGTATCTCCTAGGAGATACCTTCAATGTCCCCTTGAATGCATATTGAAGATAAATACAACATTATAGAAGAGATGATGAAAGTCACTTGAAATCCTATGAGTATGAAAAATTTGATTGAAAATTAATAAGGAACCCACCTATGATGTCATTTAAGTGCCAACTCATGTAGTTCATTCAAAGATGGAAGGAAGCAATGAAAATTGAATAGATCTGTCTCTAATGGTAGAATTCAAAAGACAAGAGACAAAAATGAACATATTACAACAAGTAGTACCATACAAAAATTTTAAATAATTATTAATACTAATAATTCATTTTAAGATCCCAAATATGTTTGGCATACCATAACACATTTGGAGGAACAATAGTTGTAGGTTTAGTAGCAGCTAACTCGGGTACCAACCTGACCATGATACAACCTAGTGTATAGGTTGGTGGACCAATGTTCCCATTATGAGGAAATATGGGTGTCATGGGTGGAGGTAACCTTGAAGGTAACTAGATTTAAAGCACCTA
Source organism: Torreya grandis (assembly GCA_037957365.1). NCBI lineage: Eukaryota > Viridiplantae > Streptophyta > Pinopsida > Cupressales > Taxaceae > Torreya > Torreya grandis. Next base: position 262,042 of record JARHVA010009186.1, read on the forward strand.
TATAAAAACTAATGTGCCAATCATTTAAATGCTAATCCTTCAACATTTCATTTATGAGATGTATTTAAGTTTATCAAAATATAGAGAAGTAGAAAATGTTGTATAACATGTCCACAAATGGGAAATCATATGGAATGTTAAGATAATTTATATATTAGAGAAAAAGGTGAGCCTATTTATTACCACATTATTATATCTTGTGTGCACATGGTATCGCAAATTTGACCCACAAAAATATATTATTGATGATGATCAACTCAAGGAAGTATTTTTGAAGAAAATTGATATCCTAGAGTTTGAGTAGTAGAGCATATTTTCATTAAAGGATATTAAGAAAGAGCTTACTAAGAGAATCCACACTTATGATGTAGGGTTTAAGACCTTAAAGTATAAGATCTTGTATGAGATCCACCCTATTTAGCACATGCAATGGTTTTTTAGAGGGTTGATTTTACATTTCAAGCATGATTTCTCTATGAAAACTTTCACAAATCCACAAAAGGCTTGATAAGTGACATTAAGGGTTGAGGAATTTGGTAATATGGATACAAAGATTATTCCATCCATATAGGATTAAATTATCTGATTAGCCTCCTAGCTATAGAAGTTAATTTCCAATAGTGATCATGATACATGATTTGTTATTTTTGGGAATAAAGCAATTTTATTCCAATTTAATAAACAAGTCTAAGTAGGATAAAACAATAAATAGTATTCCTAATTAAGGATACTAAATTATGAAATTATATTGTAATTATACTTTTTCTAAAAATATTAGTGAGAGAGATAAAATTAAACTTAGCTTATTCTGGACTATTTCGACTGAGACAAGGTCTATAAATTTGCATGCAGGACTAAGACACTATTGCAAAAAAGTTATTGAAATTTATTTTTTGATTGGATAAGATCATCAAAGCTAGACACCTTGGGCTCTATTGTTGTAGTCATTCCCTATTAATATTATCCTTAGGATCTAAACTTTTTAGGTTTTGTTCACCTACTCAGTGTGAGTCTATATACCAATTTTCAAGTCATCACTATCAATAGAGCTCCTTATAGAGTTGATTATTCATGTATTTATATTTTTTATGTAATTTAATAAACTTGGGAAAATAGGGAAAAAGAGTTAGTGTTTATAAGATGCAATGGACATGATTCACACCTCATGTATGAGCATGCTGCCTACATACCAGTACTCTGAGGAGGGATCAAGCCATATGTAGTTATCCCTTTAAGAGTAATTGGTGAAATAGTGAATGAAATGCAAGAAATGATAAAACTAGGTATGCTTGAGATGGCTAGGTACTAGTCTGAAGACTTCATTTATCTTGAAAGTGTATAGGCTAGTTTTATGTAGAGAATAAGGAAGATTGATTGAGTGGTATTGCTTGTATTCTTGCTTTCTTAAATTATATTTTCCAACCCCTTTATAAATGATCTTTGAATGGGATTTTATAAGGATCTATTAGTCATGGGTTAGATGAAACCATACTAGGCTAACATAATAGATAAGAGGATTCAAGAAAAATGGTAACCTAGGCTCAGAATGTGATTAGATAGGAGCACTAAAAAGGGGACAACCTAAGGTATAACACTACTATCCAACTTTGGTACTATCATCCTAGGTAGATGAAACCTTAGGGGATGGATTGGTCATGAAGAGAGGGTATTGGCTTAGTTGGGGTCAAGTCTGGAAGGCCATGGATGATTAAGAATTAGTGAAAATAATCCTAAGAGGGTCTAGAGAGAAATCAAGAGGGACCTAAGGGTTAGGTGTCTTTAACCATGTTCAAGTTACCAATTTTTACATTTTACATGACTACATTTGTACCCTCTTTATTATAGTGATGTAGTAAAGTGAAATACTAGGATAAAGGAAAATAGAAAGTATACCTGAACTTACTTATAAAGATGAATCCCATGAAGCTTGTGTGATGTTGAGTAATGCTAGGTGGTATATAGAGATCATATTGTGCAAGTGTGAATATATGAAAGGAAATAAAGAGTAGATCAATTTTTATTATATACGATATAAAATAAGAATGTACAAAACTAGGTAAGAGAGAAGAAAGAAGAGAAAGGAATGAATACACCTCACTAAGTACATGAACCAATACAAAACCTATTTTGATACTAGGTAATTTTGAGTAATGTTAGATATGATAGATGATGATATACCAAAATTTATATTGCAAATAGAGTTGAGTGCTTAATTCCCTAAAAAGTGGATCAAGAATGCAAAGGCTAGCCCTTTGGCTCTATCGTCACCTACTAAGTGAAGCTAGATGATCATGAATATGATAATAAATGTCTAGATTGTATGTCTAATCCCTATGAATAAATGGCTCAAGAATACAAATGTTGGTCATTTAGCTCCATTGTTGCCCCATGAAGTGAAGCTAAGAATTGATATATATATATATATATATATATATTATGTCTAATCCATATGAATAGGTGGCTCAAGAATACAAATGTTGGTCATTTAGCTCCATTGTAGCCCCATGAAGTGAAGCTAAGAATTGATATATATATATATATATATATAGTATGTCTAATCCATATGAATAGGTGGCTCAAGAATACAAAGGTTGGTCATTTGGCTCCATTGTTTCCCCATGAAGTGAAGCTAGGAATTGATATATATATATATATATATATATATATATATGAATGTGTATGTCATATGAGATTTCCTCTAAAACCCATGAATGCTCTAAAAATTTTAAAATGTGGCATGGATAATTGAATGTGTACTAAAAACTAGGCCAATGTTGGCCAACTCAGAAAATATGGAGATTAGGCTTGTATGAAAGCCACTCTAAAATTAAATATTTGGCTTATATGGAAGCCACTTGGGAACTTGGATACTAAAGAATGTGGAGGTTAGGCTTGTATGAAAGCCACTCTGAAATGATGCCAACCACCTGTAGATGTAATAAGACACACAAATATTGAGAATGACTGGGTAATGTTGAAAATTCAAAGAAAAGAAGCAAAAGTATTATGCAATCTACCTTGAATCACTAGTGTTGAAAACATGGATTTTGATCTAGAATTTATACCAATTGTCATATCTAAAACTACTAGTGAGGACCAATCATGCCATGCATGATTCCCCTACATCTATATTCTTTGATAAAATTATACTAAAAACTATTGATCTAAATTGGTCTAATTGTACAAAACTATAGTTGAAGCTACCTTTCTGCTTGTTTTTATAAAACTTGATTTTTCTAATATTTGGATATGAGCATTGAAAACATGACACCTTGGTGTTTGATGCTATAGGCCAGCCTTGGTGCTATTGTCCTAGGTTGAAACTAATCACTATTATAGAATCTTGACTATCTACTTAGTTTGTTCTAAGTGGTTTGATGATTGGTTGCTATTCTAGTTCTTCTAAAACTAGATTTCTTTACTAATATGAGCTTTAATCTCTATAAAAAAACCCTATTTATTGCCCCCTCTTCTAAGGGTAAGAATATGTACCTTGAAATGACTTACCTCAGAAGAAGAAGACCTACAAGTGTGTTAATCTAGGAATATACATGATATAATAATGATAATCAACAAGATATCTCAAGATATAACATGATTTAAATTGAGAGATTATTAGATCAATAGGGGTATTCCTCAATAGGTATAATAATGTAATAGAATGTGAAATGTATTATAATTGAATCAAAATTAGAAATGTTAGTTTTTAGTTTATTAGTTGTTAGCTGGAGGGATAGAGCATGATGTCCATCATGGCATCCAAGAAAATAGGAAAAATGCATGATATGGATCATGGCATTGCAATAAATTGAAATCAATCAAGAAACAAACACACAAAGCAAGAATAAAGATTCATACAAGGGTGGCCAAGGGGCCAAGTGAATAAGGGACATGGGCACATGTCACTCAAACTAAAAAATAAACATACAAGGCATGTTTAAATGCCACATACACATACAATTGAAACAAGTAAGCTGGCGTGGAAGACACAATAATGTAGAGGATTACAAACAAAGGAAATTGGCAAATATATTAAGGCACATATATGAGACAATCAGGAACTTGAAATACAATCTAACAAGCTATGCTAAGAAAAGAAAGTATGTAATAACTAGAAAGATAAAATCACATCGAACTAATCAAAGTACAAGTGAAAGTCTACAAGATATGTTTAGTACAAGACTAGGTATATCCTAAAAGATACACAAGTGCTAGATATTAGTGAAATATTGATATATTAATCTATATATTATAGTAAGTAATTTACATTAACATGATAACTTGCAGTGTGTAGTGTAGGAATGACATAACTTGGATGGTGTATTCATCTAGAAGATGCCCCTAGTGGGTATGTATATTGAAGTGTGTCTCGAATGTAGATGTACGATGCCCTCTCAATAGGTAGCGTGAAGCAATCAAAGAGTTGGATATCACTGCACACACTCAAAGAAGATCAAGTGAAGCATGGTGATGTAGATAAATCGACGTACAATAGCATGAAATAGAAAATGTAAGTCCTAGCATAGTAATAGCAATGTAAAACATAGTGTAGAAACCAAAATAGTGTCTAACCCTTGGTCACCTTTCCCCTTGGTCCATTCCAAACCCATTCCTAAAACATGCAATTACTAATTTAAAATAATAAACTTATTTTGAATTAACCCCCCCTCCTTGGACACATCACCCATGACACCTCGCCTAGGACACCTCGTCTTGGACTAATTCCCATCCTATGACTCACCCAAGACCTATTCTTACTTCTCTCTAACTGCCTAACCAACTCTCATGTGTATTTAGCCCAACCTTTGACATTCTCCAATGGATAGTGCACTTGGCGGATGAAAAATGAGCTTGGTGGCTCTTTTTCCCATTCTGCACCCGTCAACGTCGGTCAAATGTCAGCCGATGCCAGTGGAATCACCGACGTCGGTTATACTTAACCAAATTTTCTGACCCTTTGATGATCCCAATCACAAATCGGCTAATCTCTGAAGCTAATCACGACTCTCAAATTTTATTTCGGTGAAACAAAGTTCTCATGCTTTTGCTTTTCATTGTTCTGGGCTTTTTGGTGTTCTTGCAGGGATCACCATTCTTGGCAGCACTTTCTAGGCACTAAGGTCTTGCATCAGACATTCTGCATAGGGATTGCATGATATCTCCATCACCAGCGACAACTGAAACACAGCTTCTGCACCTTTGCCAATTCATATCACAGCTAAGTATTTGTACTATTTTCATTCTAATATCATTTCAAATATATTAGTATTCTGTCTACTGTCTATTCCAAGCATCCTTGACCCAACCTTCCCTATTCTTTCCAGAGAGGCTGAAAAGCCTTCTCTCACCCCTTATTCCCTTTTCTTTGCCTCTGACACTCCCTTAGTCTCTCTTTAGGCAACACCCTCTGTCCAATCAACTCAGCATAAGTTATCAGAGACCTACAGACCATCTTAAGACTCATCTAATCAACCTGACTAAATTGCTTTATAGAAAGGCTAAAAGGTCTTTTTCCTTCTCCTTACCCCTTTTCCTGACAAGATTCTCAGTCCCTTAGACCCCAAATAGTCCCTCTGAATCCCTCATAGACCCTTAGACCCTCAGATGAGACCAAATCCATTCTGCAGACCAAAAACTAGACCTGTAACCCGTCCCTGGCCATTTGCCCTGAATGACCTCGTCCACTTCCCCTACCAACGTCATCAATCTAACCGTCGTCGACGACTTCCCTAACTGACACTGGCAATATCACCAACGTCGATGACTGTGTTTAGCAAATTATAGCTTATTAGGTACGCATTTGCTTTTTGGTTCTTTCTTTTCACATCTTTCATTATTTCTCTTTTCTGTCTCTATCATATTCTATCTTAAACAGTGGATTGTCATCCTCCAAGAAGCCCTAGCGCTTCTAGGACCAAGCTTTTGCTTGGCAATCCACCCTCTTATCAACTAACATTCTTCGTGTTTTAGTGTTTATCTCTTTCAGGTATCATTCCTCCACAACAAAAGAGGAGTTCTCACAATGTTTGGATTACGGTGCGTAGACTATATCTAGGTACATACAAGCCTTGACCATTCCTTTTAGTTTCTCATTTTCTCTCCTTTGAATGTGAAAGCGAAATTGCATAGAAACATTCTAGCACGCTCGGTGGGATCCTTAAGGCCTTCCTTGGGTTCCTTTCCTTCTTTTTTCATTTAGGTGCATTAGGTTTCTCCCTCTTCATCTCTTTCTTCTTTTCTAAAGACATCATAAGCAGGAATAAAAAGAACTTTTTCTTTCTTTTCTTGCATTTCTAGACTAGTCAAAAAATCATTTTCTTTAACCCTTTCTCAAACTTATTTTCATTCCAACTTAACATTTCGATTTGGGGCTTTAAAATATATTGCATTCCATTTTCTGCTTGCTTGCATTTCTTAGTCCACACTTAGTAATTAGTAAACCACATATTGAATAAATCGTAGATCACCTGATGTTACACAACCAGACCACGTGCACTAAATTAAACATCAAACTCACTTGAGACAAGGCCTGACTGGGATTTCATCACCCAGCGGATACCTTACCCATCCCGGTGATCCTACTTGGATTTCACCACCAAGGGGAAAGCCCACTCTATTCTCTGGCAGAGTCTAATCTATAGGGAAAGTATATTTTGGCTAAGCGAGACCAGCTAACCACTGGAATCGTGAAGTGAGGGGAGCTTGCTCCTTAGCACCAGGCCATGTACGGAACCTAACATAGACTTTTGAGCACCTAAACATACCTGAAACCATCTTTAGATTACCTATTCTAGGACCCTTCTAACAGCCAACCTCCTCAAACATCACATTAAGGCATAAGCCACATGATCCTAATAAAATTATTTCTAGGGATTTAACGCTAGGATCTGCCTGTCCTCATCTTATTTTCTATTTTTATCTATTTTTTTTGAGCTGGTAAGGACGTCTTCTTCATTTGTAAAAACTTTTTTTCTGAGTTTCTGGAAAACACAGTAACCGACATCAGTTCTGTAACTGACGTCAGCAACTTTTTTGCACCGGCATCGGTTATCTGACCGACATCAGTAGTCTTCTTCACTGACATCATTTTTTATACCGATGTCGGTCACTGTCCATTTTCTTTTTTCCAAAAATAGCAAGCTTAAAATCCAACTTTCTTGTTGTCTAAACATTTATTCTGGTTTTCTGAGACTAAAAAAACATAGTTTTCTAAAACCTGACCCTTTCTTGCCTTGAATGGTTTTGACACGCAGTCAAACTAAGGCTCTCCTTGACTACGCTAGTCAACAACCACTTCCACCTTCACCATCTATAACCAGTCCTATAATGGAGTTCCACTTAGAGACTGAAAGAACTCCTACTCACCCAACCCTGCCTCAGACTCTTATTGTCCCAAAAGGGGACCAGGATTTTGAATGATTCTTGGATCTTAACGTCAAAGCCTTACAGAACTATCTCATGCATAGCCAAATGCAAGACTCCTTAGGCAAGCCAATCTATGGGATGCCAACTTCCTTAGTCGAGACAAGAATCACATCAACAACACCTACAATTCAGCCACTAGACAATCAAGTCAACACCTCCACCAATAACCCAACCATGTCTTACCTTCAAAATGTAACCTCTCTTTCTAAACCTACCTCCATGGGGGTTTCGGTACTCCCTCAACCTCAAATCACTCAATTAAATCCCACACCTTTCCAAAACCTACTAGTCTCTATCTCCCTTACTCTTGCACTTATCAACACAAGAGTAACTATTTGCCCGTCAACAAGCGTGGCTACTCCTCAACCATCCTTGACGGCCCCTATCCAACTTGTGCCTACTAACCCCATAACACAAGTGCCCTTGGCTCCAAATTTTGTTCCAATAACCAGCTACCCATATGTTGCATCTACGCAACCAACCACATCATATGCCCCTCCCAATATCTTTCAAGCACCTTATAATCTAAGGGGCACTCCACCCATCAATCCGTCAGCAGATATCATCAAAATGCTGATGGACAAGATGTCTAGCCTAGAGACCTCCATTTCTGGCTCACGTAATGCTCTCTCATATGAGCAAATTTGCAATGTGCCCATTCATCCTTTCATTTTGATTAGACCATATCCCAACCAGTGGGAGCTTCCCAAATTTTCTCACTTTCAAAGCAAGGAAGACCCACATCAGCACTTACGGGCATTCAGACATGCCTGTTACCTTATTGCCCATGACGATGCATTACTCTTGCACACATTTCCTATGTCCCTTTTTGGTACTGCACTTGACTGGTATAGCTCTATTGGTAGCCATTCCCTCTTCACCTTTACATAGCTGGCTCAGCTCTTTCTTGATCACTTCTCCATTAACATCACCAAGAAGGTCTCGATCACGGACCTCTATACTATCCGCCAATTCGAGGATGAATCTATAGCTGAATTTGTTACTCACTGGAGAGGCCTCATCAATCAACTCTCCTTTTCCTTACATCAACCTAAACTTATTGAACTATTCTCTCGAGCCTGTGCCAAACATATTTCTTCCACCTTACGGGTTCAGACCTTCCGCACCTTCGATGAAGCCTTCACGATGGCCCACAAACTTGAATTACGTACCATCGAGGATAATAAAGTCAAGTTGTGGAGCAAGAATCCCAACTCTAAGACCAATGACTCCTCTTCTTCTAAACCTTCATCATCCAATCTTAAGTCTAAAGCTTCAGCTAATGCTGTGGTCGTTAGACCTTCGTCCTCTTCAACCAATCAGCCTGAGCCATCCACATCTCAGAGTGCCACCCATCAATTCTAGCAAAGATACGTACAAGGACAGTATACTCCTCTTGGAGAATCATATGCGTCTATACTGGAAAAACTTATTAGACAGGGGGTTCTTAATCTCCCCCAAATCTGACCACCCCCATAATTTGATCCCTCACGCGCCATCCCTGCATGGTATAGGGAAAATGACTTATGTAATTACCACCGTGTTAAAGTTCATGACATGGGAAAATGTAAAACCTTTAAAAACATAATCCAAGACATGCTTGAAAAGGGTGACCTCGTTCTAGATAATCCTAATGCACCTCCTAATCAGGGCATCAACATCTTCAAGCAACCATTCCCCAATCATCTACCGACCCAAAATAATGTCCAGACCTTGATTGACAACACTCATGAACACGACATTCGAACAGTCAATACGGTCTCACCCTTCATCCCCGACCAACCTCAAGAGGTTAACCCATCTATCAGTCCATCACCCGTGGATGAACCTCTTTCCCCAGTTAATTCTCCATCAACTTCTCTCATCTTGGAGGACGCCTCAACCTTATTGGCACCACCGGTCTCACCATCCTCCTTTCTTCTACCTATGGAGGACCTAACCTTACCTACTCCTTGACCACAAGTGGAGGGCACCATAATCCCTGCCCTTTACCCGCTTGAGGAGTCACATTCTTCAGTTCCTTCTCTACCAAGAGAAGAACTTGACTCTCCATCGTCTTCAATCAATGACAATCCAGTTATAACTCCCACACACCTTGGGTCTGAAACTACAGCCACACCTAACACATCTTCTCAAGAATCCAAACCTCATTCAACATCTTCTCAACCCTTTTCCCGAATAGTGGAGAAAATCAAACTTCTCCCTTCAAGGAAAGTGGAGCATCAGGGATTGTGGGAGCGTCTTAAAGCTCTTCAACATCTCCATGCCCTCTCATCTCATGTTGCCAATCCTCCCAAGGTAGAATCTCCCAAGACTCTCAACAAAGACCAGACTCCCACTTCTAAACCTGCATCTACCCCATCTAAACTGATCAAGTCACTCGGTGTTTGCCCTATCTCTACCCTCACTCACCCACAAGTGAAGGTGGACTTAGACTAGACCTCGACCAATAGTAGTCTTTCAACCAAGTCAAAAAAGACTACCAGACCACAGAAGCAAACCCCTCCTCCACCATCAACATTACCCTCCATTTTAGGTCCTCATCCTTCTACCCTAATCGAAGTGCTCCCTACTCTGACCCTCAATCAAAACCAGTTGCCTCCTTTGCTTCCTTTACCTACCTCCAACCTACCCTCTCCTAAGAAGGCGGTACCTCTCATTAAGAAAGTACCATCTCCACCTGTCACTACACCACCAACCCAAAAGGTGGTACGAAAACCTTCTTCAACATCCCCCAAGCAAAAATCACCAGCGCGTCAGGCATCAACAAGCACGGACCCCTTAGTAGGTTCATATGCTTTGATATTATGCCAACTTTTGCAGACTTCTAGCATAACCCTTCCTTCTATCAAGCCATTCCAACCCCTCAAATCAAAACCTTCTTGGTTCGACGACACAAAGATTTATTTATACCATCGTACGCCAGGACACGATACCAAGACTTGTTGTGCCCTCAAGGCAGTCCTTCACCACTATATAGATAAAGACACTCTTCTCCTTGAGGACACTCTTGACTGACCCTCAACCCCTTCCCATCTAACCTCTTCAACCACATCAACATCTCACCAGCAGGCCATGACCCCTTCTTCACCTCCTATCTTTGAAATCAATGTTATCCATATAACCAATAGGTTACAAAAGGACAAGGCAAAAGAAAAAGCTGCTATTCCTTAGACCTATCCTTTTTTCCAGTCACCTCAACCACCAAAACCCAAGATTTCCATCTTAGGTGCATCTCAACCCCCTTCTTCAAAGGCAATCAAAGACTCTATGATAAAACAACTTCACCAAATGCCTATGAAGATGACCTTATATGACCTTATCCAAAGCTCCCCCCACCATCGTCAGGCTCTAATCAAAGCCTTACAGGCAGTGAAAGTCCAACCTGAAGACCCTCAACCACTAACTGCCCTAGTCCATTCTTTATCCCCCATCGCCTCTATCACTTTCAGTGATTCTGAAATTCCTACTTCTACCTTGGAAAATTAGGACGCTGCTCTTTTCATCATAGCCTACATTGATCAAACCTGTATTAAATGAGTTATGATCGATGGGGGTGCTAGCATTAATATCATTTCCACCCACGCCTTTGATCAATTGGCTCTTCCCAAGAATTGCATATCGAAAACCGACACAATCCTTAGATCCTTTAATGACACCACCACTAACACTATTGGCACTGTTGTCCTCCATATTCGCATTGGTCCACGCATAATTCTGGAGATCTTCTACATCATTGAGGGAGAATTCCAATATAACATGCTATTAGGATGACCTTGGATCCGCACCATGGCTTGTGTCCCTTCAACACTTCACCGTTGTGTCAAATTTGAACATGACAAACAAGTCCATGTCATTCCTGCTGACCCATCCCCTTTTAAGACTTGTAACACAACCTATCGACCCAACAACATTCTTATCCCTCTCAAGGCATCAACCCAAACATCGTCTCCATCCGCAGAGGCGTCAACTAGTACACAAACAGCAGTTGCCACCACATCATCTTCTCAATTAACAACCAAGGACCCCATGGACGATATCTTCCAAAGACTTTCACTGGGGGAATATCACCTACTTACTCTAGACATGTTCCAGACTCCTTAAGAGTATGGATAGCTTCATCAAAACTCAAGCTATGACTATCGGATCGGAATGGTCATTCCTTATGGTCCTCCGAGCCTTCGAACCAATCTCATCTATGGGGGGTTAGATCATGCTCCTACTGAATCAAATCCTTCCTCCTCACCTCAAATATTCACATCCAATTTCTCCTTTCTTGGCAACCCCACCTTTGCACATACCTACCTTTATAGGTGTGCATGGTTTGGGCGCTACGAACAAGGCTCCCATCGGCCCATCAAACCACCCAATGATGATAATGCTAAGAAATGGTATGGACTGGGTTTCCAAGAACCCACTGAGGCTTCCACAAACCTTTGCCCCCAACCAACCATCAGCCAATCTCTTCCAGACTCGCCTATTCTTCCATCCTCACCTATGGAGTCGGTGGTTTCCATCCCTCCTATTTTTTTTGCATAAACACCATCCACTTGGAACCCCTAACCTATCAGCTCAATGGGGTTCCCAAGTCTCTCCCTCTCATTTATCCCAACATGATAGACGATGAATCAGCAACCATCAACACTGTCCACTACATAGATGATGATGCCATTCTTACCTATATGGGTGCTGACGATTCTTTCATTCAGCGCTCCCTCCCTTCTAAAACATAGGTTATGTTAAATGAATCAACCATTGACATTAACCTTTCATCTTCTGATGTTCTTCATGTCTTAAATATTGGTCAATCTTTAGACACCCAGGAGCAGATCGACTATACCACATTTCTCTCAGACAATCACAAAGCCTTTGCCTGGACCTATGCTGACATGCCTAGCATCGACCCTAACATTGCCACTCGTAACATTGTCACAAAACTAGAGGCTAAGCCTGTTAGGCAAAAGCTTTCCAAAATGCATCCTCATGTTGCACTTCTTGTTAAAGAAGAGCTTCAGCACCTTCTTTCTGTCTCCTTCATCCAACCCATCGATTATCCACAGTGGGTCTCTAACATCGTTCCTGTCACCAAGGTGACTGGGGGTATTCGGATCTACATAGACTATCATGACCTTAACCTAACGATGACTTTCCTCTTCCAAACATTGACCAACTTATTGATCTTACAGCTGGCCATGAGATGTTATCACTCATGGACAAATTTTCAGGATATAACCAAATCCTAATTGCACTAGAAGATCAGCATAAAACCACCTTCATTACACCATGGGGAACTTTCTGCTATCGGGTCATGCCTTTTGGTCTGAAAAATGTAGGCACCACATATCAACGTGCCATGACTTACATCTTTCATGATCTCCTCCATAAAATCATGGAGGACTATGTAGATGACCTGCTTGGCAAGTCTAAGCTTCGTCGCGACCATTTGACTATCCTCAAAATCATCTTCTCTCGCCTTCTTCTATACCATGTCCATCTAAAACCCAAGAAATGCGTCTTTGGGGTCCTCTCTGTAAAGCTCCTGGGATTCATTATCTCTCTTCATGGCATTGAGATAGATCCTGCCAAAATCTATGCTATCCTCGAAATGCCACCTCTAACTAATCTCAAGCAACTTCACAGTCTACAAGGAAAGCTCCAATCCATCCGCCACTTCATTTCACAGCTTTCTGACCGTTGCCAACCCTTTCATCACCTCCTCAAGAAGGACGTCTCCTTTAAATGGGATAAAGATTGCCAAGAGGCTTTTAAAGCCCTCAAATGCTATTTGGTCTCTCCACCAGTCCTTATTCCACCAAAAGATGCCCAGCCCTTCTACCTCTACATCTCAGCAACCAATCATTCATTAGGTGCCATGATCACACATCGAGACGAGCAACACTGTGAGCAAGCGGTCTATTACATAAGCCGAACACTTGTCGACTATGAAACTTGGTATACTCATATCGAGAAACTCTATTTGGCATTAGTCTTTGCCACTACCAAGCTCCATCACTATCTTCTCAATCACAAAACCTTTATCATCACCCATACTGATCCTCTTAAATACATGCATTCTAAACCATATCAAAACCAGCGTATGGCTCGTTGGCTTATGCTTCTTGCTAAATTTGACTTAGAATTTATCCATCAAAAATCTATAAAAGGGCAAACAATCACTGACCAACTAGCAGATGCCCCTCTTCCCGACAATCAACCTTCTCAGTGTGAGTTTCCCGATGAATCTATCGCCACTCTCTTGACTGATGACACATTCTACCAAATGATGATGTTTTTCGATAGCTCTAAATGTCAACTCGGTGGGGGTGCAGGGGTCATCCTCATCCCACATGAAGGTGAACCCATGCCCCTATATTTCAAACTCAAATTTGAATGTACCAATAATATGGTCGAATACGAAGCCTTAATTTTGGGACTTCAAACTGCCCTTTCTTTAAACATCAAGACCATCAACATCTTTGGTGACTCATAACTTGTCAATCAAATCAATGGTTCATATCTTTTTAAAAATTAAATTTTACAAAGATACAAGCACCGTGTTGACACTCTTCTAGCATCTTTCGACCATCATTTATTGCAAACTTTTCCTCGATCTACGAATAAGTTTGCTAACACCATGGCTTCCCTCACCTTGCATATCCCTTCTTCTTCATCATCCTCATCAAGAATTTATGTCATGGTACATCATGTGCCATTTTCTTCATACATTTCCACTAACATCAATCTCATCCATACCATAGGCTCTAGTTCACAAGATGTATGGTATAAACAACTTGAGGACTACTTGGCTCATTCTATCATTCCTCCCAACCTCTCTAGCAATGCACGGTGGGCTTTCATCAAGTGCACCACTCGCTATACCATGATAGGGGGCCTTCTCTATAAAAGAGGTTTTGACGGTCTTCTTCTTTGTTGTTTAAACTCCACTAAAGCCTCTCATGCTATTAAACAAGCCCATGACGGGATTTGTGGTGGACACTTCAGTGGTAACTTAGTTGCCAAGCGCATCCTTCGCCTGGGTTATTATTGGCCCACTCTTCATCAAGACTATAGCAATTATGTTCGGCGTTGCATCAAATGTCAGTAGCATGCTAACTTGCTTCATCTCCCTAGTCACGCCTTACAAGTCGCTCAGGATTTCTGGCCTTTTTCACAATGGGGTTTAGATCTCATCGGCGAGATTAATCCTCATTCATCTCTTTGTCATCAGTCCATCATCACTGCCACCGAGTATTTCACTAAATGGGTGGAAGCTATTCCTCTCGTCTCCACAAAAGCTGACAAGATTGTCGACTTCATCAACACCCACATCATCTGTTATTTCAGTGTACCTCACAAAATCATCACCGATAATGGAAAGTCATTTAAAAACAAAACTATCCAAAAACTTTGTGACTCCTTTGGCATTAAACTCAGCTTTTCTTCGCCTTATTGCCCACAAGCAAATGGGCATGCCGAGCCTTCTAATAAAATCTTAACTAAAATTCTCATGAAGGTGGTCAATGACACTGGAAGGGATTGGCACGTTCAAATACCCTTCGCTTTATGGGCCTACTGCACTAGCATCCAAACCTCTACAGGTGCTACCCCTTTCTCTCTAGTGTACAGAATAGAGGCTATCTTACCTCTCAAAGTACAGATCCTGTCTCTTCGCATTTCACTCCATGACATTCTTTCTAACAATGACTTTCATCAAGATCGATTAGCTCAACTTGAGTTACTCGACAAACATCATCTTGCTATCCTCAATCATCTCCATGTCTATCAAAATCGCATCAAACGAGCCTATAACAAAACTCTGCGAGAAAGAGATTTCAATATCAGAGACCTCGTCCTCAAAGAGAACCAACATGTGACCAATACGGAACAGAGTAAATGAGGCAAATTTTCTCCTAATTGGCTTGGACCTTATATCATCATGCACAAGTATGGATCAGGGACTTATTGTCTATCTTCTCTTGAAGGCCAACCAGAACCTAAGCCCCTTAATGCTTTGCATCTATGACCATTCTACTGTTAGTCAAGTACTCATCCACTTGACATTTAACTTGAGCTCGTCCCTTGAGCAATCCTTGTCCTTTTAATCCTCAATCCATTCCACCCTTTTTCCCTCAACAAAATCCTCTACAACCCTTTTATGACGTATGGATGCTTCGTCCTAATAAAAGGGAGCCCTTGACCTTCTATAAGTCTTGTCCATGACTCAACATTCTATCAAAACTAAATCAAGATGTCAAAATATCCAAGGTCACAAAACCAAATCAAAAAGCAAACTGCTCCCTCGAAGGACAGTTGCACTATCATTGCTGTAACTAATAGACTGCTCCCTCGAAGGACAGCTATTCAAAATCTATAAATCAAAGTATAGACCACTCCCTCGAAGGATGGTTATGACTAAATCTTGCTACAAATAACACTCTCCTAGAAGCTTCCCACATCGATCAGCTTCACAAATGACCACAAAACAAGTGACATCTTTATGTGGACTTCCTGCATTGATCAGTCCACTTTTAAAATAAAAAATAAAAAATAAAAATTGGGTCATGGACTTGACTTATAGTTGTCTCAGGGCCTCCTATAAAAAGGGGCAAAGTTATCCCTACTCTAAACAGGGTTACCCTCTCCTTCTATCATATCACCTACTCAAGGGACTTCGAGCTCACTTTTATGTCAAAGTGAGTCAATTATCGCTCTAACATAACTCATGGTCAACGATGCAACGCATGAATGGGGCTCTTCATTCTAATAACCCCTATCTATGCTATCATTTTGGTCCTTGTCAATAAAAGGGCGCTTATGCCTTTTACTTTCTTCCTACACTTTGGTCACATTTAACCACATCATTTATCAAAACAATTCAATCCGACTCTTTTCAAAACCACTCACATAACCTACTTATTATGGTTTCCATAGACATCAACACACATGGAAACTATCAACCACACAATTTATGTCAAGCATAAACCATTACTTGCTGAAACATAAATTGACCTGCAATTCATTTTTAGTATTTATCCATCACGAATATGGATAGTTGCTAGGGATGAAAAACCTTGACTAATGTTACAAAATACACCATTTGGAAAAGGCTGTAGCATCATCTTCTCCTCATCATTTTAAGCATGTACCCTCAGACATATGGGAAATGTTATATCCTTATCATTACCAAAATCAACCACTTCAATCTTTTTCCTCTCTTTTTGAGAGAACTACATAGGCCTGAGGCCCTAACGACAGGGGCTATGTAGGCAGCACTCAGTTGACATGGGGTCTTCTGGGGTTAGCTCAGCCATTCCTTCATCACATTCCTTCCATCACATTCTTTTGTCACCTGCCAATCATATCACAAACAATCACATATTTTCATAATCATTAACATTAATCCTTTTCATCCATATCATTAATCATTAATCTTAATCATATATCCATCATCATATAAGCATCATAATCCTAAACATATATCAGATCAAAATAACATACAAACACATCCACAACATTTTTCATAAACACATCCATGATCAAATATCTCATCATATATATATATATATATATATGTATCAATAGTTTTTACAATGACACAATCTGTCTCTGTCTCTCTCTCTCAACAAAATATAATACATCTCGCATCATCGGCTTGCAGGCTGGTATATACATAATCTCAAGGTCTGCCCTCAAGGTTGTGGCTGTGGTGGTGGTGGCGGTGGCCGGGAAGATGTTGTATCCTCTCCCCCCTCTTATCTTTGCCATCTACAAGACCTAGAAGCCATCACTCGAGACATAGACCATTGTCGGCTCTGCTCTGCCCTCATCTCTGAGTATTGCTATATCTGAGGGAAACCCCTGATGACCCTCTCATAATATGCAATCTCATCCAGTGCATCACTATATCTAACTAGAGATATAGTCTGTGGTGGACCCATTTATCCTGCTATCGTGCCCTGTACTGACCCCTATGGCTGTGGCTAACCTAGCTATATTGATGCCGACTGTCCTGGCCCCTGTGAAAATGCTGGCTACTGTGATGGCTGCTACATCAAACCCTATCCTCTCAAAACTTGTCCTACCACTGCCTGTGCCTAGGCTACGATGAGCTATCCCTGTAGCAGTGTGACCTAACCCGTCAACACTGTCACTCAACTTGTCATCTCTATCAGTTGTCTTATAACCCCTGCCAGCTATCCCTACAAAATTGTGACTTGGGCCTGTGCCACGTCCCTCTCCTGCCATGCGGTGTCCCTCTCCTTGCAGGCTGTATCCTGCTCCCTAGTAATGGCCTATGGATCTGGCTGCAGCCCTACCTATAAACTTGTGTACTGCTCTGCCCACCATGCCATGTATGCCTCTGTACAACCTGGGTCAGCCACCCTAGGTCCTGCCAGCAACTCCTCAAAATTTGGGCCCTCTGTCTCCTCTGGTAGTAGGAGTGGCACCTCAATGTCATCCCATTTGTACAGTGGGAATGCAGGAGGTACGTCCTATAGTAGCCCATACTGGCACCGCACTCTCTCTACTGGCACTCTCTCGAGCTCACCAGGTTGCCTACCCCTGACCCATCTCAGGTTCTGCACACCAACCAATTGCTCTCCCTAGTCTCTGAATGCTTGATAAACCAAGTATGGTCTCTAGATTATGTCTATAGGAATCAGGGCCTCCAATACCCCTCTATAGTGGTTAATGTCTCTGACCACTCCGTCTACCCATGCCTACACCATCACCTCGCACCACCCCCTAAATTTGACCCTGAAGCTGGCCAAAATCGCTACTGGGAGGCCAAGAAGACGGGTAACCACTATATGCTCATAGGCCCAACAATGTAGCAGGTGGCCCACGCACAAGCTGTATCATCACCACCGACTGATACCCCACAAATCTCTATACACCTGGGCCAAAAACACTAGTGCCCAGGCAAACACTATCCACTACTCTAACATATCTAGCAAAACTTTGGTCATAGCGACCAAAAACCTGCCACCCTCTGCATCTAGCAACGCGTACACTGTGATGCCTATCATCATCAACACCACTAGCCGATGTGCGTCCTCATCTGCAACGTATAAAGGCTCATACACAAAACTCGCTGAGTGGTAGCTCGTCTCAATGACATGCTCTCCAAACAATGTAACCATATGAATATCATGTGCCTCTCTCGAGCATGCATAAAGGTTTGCTCTGTGTACTGGCAACCATAAAATCTAGTACACATCCTCGACTGTGACCGTCATCTCTCTCATGGGCAGATGGAAAGTGTTGGTGGAATGATCCCACCACTCAATCAACGCCACCATCAAACTCACGTCCCTCGCCACCTGATAGTAGCGTTGCAGCCTGTCAAGTCCAACTATGCTCATCTGTGCCCACTCATCGACTGTCACCCCTCTGCACATCCACATCAACAATGTCGAGAGGTGATCTCACAACATCAAAGTCAGCCTCACCTGCATCCACCCAAGTCAATCTCATGTTAAAAAATTTTCCCTATTTCACTATTTATGCCTGATCCAACACCTGAGAAGCCCTTGGCATAGCTTTGACCCCTCAACTTAAACATTTTTCATTCCTCTTTTGACCAGGCAGCCAACCAACATCGGTTAGCATGCCGGTGATGACACTCACCTAATTGGCGTTGGTCACTTAGTGACCGACGTCGGTAGGTTAGTGATTGATGCCGGTCACTAGTCGGCCAATGCCGACAGAACCACCGATGTTGGTAATTGGTTCGGCCCTAGGGCTGAATGGGGCGAGCCCTAAAAGTTAGGGCTTCCCCATTTCTCCCCCTACACCCCCCAAAACCCTCTCAAAACCCCCTAACCTATCCTATATCCCTTTCCCACCCTCCTAGCTACCCTCCCCCCTCATTTTCTACCCATATCAACAAAAATTTTGAAACACAAATAAAAACAAAAATCTAACTAACTAGGGCTTAGAGACCCTCCTACCTCATCTCGGCGTCGCCGGTGTGGTGGCACGATGGGTGCCACTGGTGGTGGACCTCCTGTGGGTCCTCTACTGCCCTTGCCATCACTTTTACCTCAAACTCCTGCTGGCCCATAGCTGACTCTTTAATCTCCAATCCAACTCCAATCTACTCCCTCTCTTCACCAATCTCACTCTGCCACCTCACACCGCTAATTCGTTCACTATCAGTCACTTTCACTCCTCAAAATCTAGAGCACCTTTTTTTTCTCTTAGTCAAATAATCACAAATGACTTTTGGTGGGCCACCAATCTAGTTTTGTCAGATTTGGTAGGCCATCGACATCGACATATGCGTGCCCTAATCTGTCAACATTGGCTGACATCTACCGATGTCGAGCATTTTTGGCTACCAACGTCAATTTTTATCACCGACGTCGGCATCCTTCCAACCTCATTTTTTTTCCATTGCCCTAAAATCATGCCACCAATCAGTAAGTCCTCTCGACCACGTCATTTTGGCCCCCTGAGGCACACTTGAGATCACTTTTGCATCCATCCATCGACCACCAGACCTTGGAGATCATGACCATCTCCTCTAACCACGACTACTTCCAAAGCGATTTTGCCTTGGTTGTTTTTGCATGTATGCTACCTCATGATTGGTTAGCAAAATTGTATGCAATCTTTTAACCTTCACAAGTATAAGATCGCAAGCCAATTGATCCACACTACTTGTGACATTTTCATGTTTTTTGGAGCACTTCCTGAGCCTGGGATACCTAGAACACAATGACCATTGGAGCTTCAGCTTAGATTGAATAACCCAATCAGCAAATGACTAAATGCTGGGGCCCAATTATTTCAATTTTGGCACTCCTTGACTCTCTACCTATGACAATTTGACCTGACCATCCTCGTGAAGTGGTGTATGCATAATCACAACTTTTACAGCATTCTCACTCTATCTTCACCCTTTTCATCAACTCTCCATCAAATTAGCACCCGATTCTAGGTTTCCTTCTCTCGACTCCTACTTTAAGGGGGAATACCTCATCCATAATCGGGACAACCAACCCTCATATTTTTGTCTTGCAGTTCACTTGAACAACCAATAAGATGAAATCAACCTTATCCCATACCTGGGGCAACTGACTTCTATTTTTGTCTTGGAGTTCATTTAGAGCAACCAACAAGACAAAAAGGGGCAAATGTAGACACCAAAATAGTGTCTAACCCTTGGTCACCTTTCCCCTTGGTCCATTCCAAACCCATTCCTAAAACATGCAATTACTAATTTAAAATAATAAACTTATTTTGAATTAACCCCCCCTCCTTGGACACATCACCCATGACACCTCACCTAGGACACCTCATCTTGGACTAATTCCCATCCTATGACTCACCCAAGACCTATTCTTACTTCTCTCTAACCACCTAACCAACTCTCATGCGTATTTAGCCCAACCTTTGACATTCTCCAATGGATAGTGCACTTGGCAGATGAAAAAAGGGCTTGGTGGCTCTTTTTCTCATTCTACACCCGCCGACGTTGGTCAAATGTCGGCCGACGCCGATGAAATCACCGACGTCGGTTATACTTAACCAAATTTTCTGACCCTTTGACGATCCCAATCACAAATTGGCTAATCTCTGAAGCTAATCGCGACTCTCAAATTTTCTTCCAGTGAAACAAAGTTCTCATGCTTTTACTTTTCAGTGTTTTGGGCTTCGTGGTGTTCTTACAGGGATCAGCATTCTTGGTAGCACTTTCTAGGCACTAAGGTCTTGCATCGGACATTCTGCATAGGGATTGCATGATATCTCCATCACCAACGACAACCGAAACATAGCTTTTGCACCTTTACCAATTCATATCACAGCTAAGTATTTGTACTGTTTTCATTCTAATATCATTTCAAATATATTAGTATTCGGTCTACTATCTATTCCAAGCATCCTTGACCCAACCTTCCCTGTTCTTCTCGGAGAGGCTGAAAAGCCTTCTCTCACCCCTTATTCCCTTTTCTTTGCCTCTGACACTCCCTTAGTCTCTCTTTAGGCAACACCCTCTGTCCAATCAACTTAGCATAAGTTATCAGAGACCTACAGACCATCTTAAGACTCATCTAATCAACCTGACTAAATTGCTTTATAGAAAGGCCAAAAGGTCTTTTTCCTGCTCCTTACCCCTTTTCCTGATAAGATTCTCAGTCCCTTAGACCCCAAATAGTCCCTCTAAATCGCTCATAGACCCTCAGACCCTCAGACGAGACCAAATCCATTCTATAGACTAGAAACTAGACCTGTAACCTGTCCCTGGCCATTTGCCCTGACTGACCTCGTCCACTTCCCCTACCGACGTCAGCAGTCTAACCGTCATCGGTGACTTACCTAACCGACATAGGCAATATCACTGACGTCAGTGACTATGTTTAGCAAATTACAACTTATGAGGTACGCATTTGCTTTTTGGTTCTTTCTTTTCACATCTTTCATTATTTCTCTTTTCTGTCTCTGTCATATTCTGTCTTAAACAGTGGATTGTCATCCTCCAAGAAGCCCTAGCGCTTCTAGGACCAAGCTTTTGCTTGGAAATCCACCCTTTTATCAACTAACGTTCTTTGTGTTTTAGTGTTTATCTCTTGCAGGTGTCATTCCTCCATAGCAAAAGAGGAGTTCTCACAACATCTGGATTACGGTGCGCAGACTATATCCAGGTACATACAAGCCTTGACCATTCCTTTTAGTTTCTCATTTTCTCTCCTTTGAATGTGAAAGCGAAATTGCATAGAAACACATAGATGATGCATAAAATCAAAATATTTTTGGTTTTTTGTTATATTTGAATGTTTTTTTGGAATTTTGAAATGTCATATTATTTTTGTATTTTTGGAATATTTTGAACTATGTACAATCAAGCAGAATAAACTATGTATAATTATTGCTAAGGTGAAATGATAACAACTGATGAGTCTCATGTGAGACTCAATATCATGGTGTCCTATATCAAGGATTGGAATCATGCATGATCATGAAACATGATGGAAATGTTGGGGTTATGGATCTAAAAGCTATATATGATATAAACGGTATGAAATACTTGACATAGTAACTGACTGTTGGGTCCCTTTATAACTATGATAATTGGATGTAACTATAGGGTTCTTAGGGAACCATATAGAAGTAGGAGAAGCTCTTTGCGCATGTGCTCTATGTGGAGATGCATGATATCTCAATGAAACTACTCTGGGTGTGAATGTTGTAGCTAGAAGCTATCTAGAATCCTAAAGTTGCAAAGTTGTATGAACCCTTTGTACTAGTGATGGATGCCTTAACTATGTCTAAATATAAAGTGAAAGAGGAATTGAAACTGAAAGAGAAGCTAAAACTAGTGGCAAAACTAAAATTGGTGGTAAAACTAAAACTGGTGGAAAAAGTAAAACTAGTGACTACAAATTGGTAGATAGCTCTAAAGTAGAGAGTGGTAAATCATATGGAACTTTGTCAACTATAAAAACCTAATTATCATGAATTAATTTCATGCATCTATGAACTATAGAAGGTAATACTCTAAGTTTTTGAATCCATGGTTGACCAAGTAACATATCAAAAACTCCTACATTGGGAATTATAGTGAATGGTGTGACCACATATGTGGGACCAAACTGTAGTGGAAATACTATCTCACCAAATGAACTCTATATATGCCCACAAAAACCAATGATAGCTATGTCTATTAGACTGTATTCTACTCTAAATAACCCAAATATTTTAGTAGTGTTAATATTCACAAGTTAAGATTGGAACCATTATCAATAAACACACTACGAATAGGTTGATTATGAATGTGAGCTCTAATAAAGAGTGCATGATAATTTGAATCATCCTCGATGATATATTATTTTGAGAAGGAGATATAAGGTCTAGCTAGAACTTTTAAATTATATACACTAATCATGTTGCTCAAAGGATGTACCTCAATTGAAGGTGCCTTGTATGTATCTGGTGGTGGATGTGCATGATATGCATGATGAATTCCTGATGTGTGCCTTATATCTTCTTTTTAATGTTGTGTAAATGGATCTAAGAATATTTTTAGTGTTTTATCATGTGTGTGCTTTATTGGTGGAGGCTTAACTGAAGTGCCAAGATCAATAGTGTTTGAATCTATTAGGTATTATATCTTTTGATTTAAACTAATACATCTATTTGCCATATGGCTTGGTACCCTGTGGTAGTCATAAAATGCCTATTGATAATATCCCTTTGGAAGAGGATTTCCTAGATCAAATTCCCAAATAGGAGGTAGAGATATGATATTAAAATCTAAAAGATGTTTTAAAACCTTGGCTAGAGGAACTGGAAGATGCAAAAAAGTACATCGAGGGGATATTTATAAAACTATTCATTGAGGAGGCTTTGAAGCTGCTACATTAATTATTGGTTAATTATTCCCTTTACTATTATCAAACTTGACCTTATATGGGGATTTTTTTTACTCTTATTAGTTGTGCTTAATGTATTAGTGTACTTTAGTTTGCCCATTGAAATTAGTTTGACTTCTCTTTCCTTTAATGTGTGATGCAATTCAGTGAAGGAAGAGAATATTTTGAAAATAATTTATTCATGAAGTGTTGGTATAAGAATTTTTTTGAAAAGGTCTTGTAACTCCTGATCTACCATGGGGCTAGTCATCTTAGCCAAGATGGTCTTATACCAAAGAACATAATAAGGGAGATGCTCATTTGGTCATTATTTTTGTTTAGTAATTTGAGCATATGAAACATTATCACCAATGTTGATACTAAAGTGTGATAGGAACATGTCAGATAAAGGATTAAATGTATTAACTAACTAATTTTTTAGACTATATAACCATTGTAAATCATAATCCTTTAGACTCTATAGAAATAAATTAGTAAGTAGCTAGTCATTTAGTACATAATCCAAGCATGTTGTGTGAAAAGTTCTCAAATATGTCTCTATATCACCCTTGTCATTATAAAGAGTAAGCTTAGGTTGAAAAAAACCTTGTGGTAAAGGTGTAGAAGTAATGTGATGTGCTAATGGTGTATATAGAAGAGCAAAATAATCCAAAGCCTGCATTGGTCTAGTGGCACCTTTCTCAAGATGTAGCACTTTAGATTGAAGAGATCTTATCTCTTTCACAAGGGATCTAGATCAAGAGATAGGGATGTGCTAGCTATAATTGGTGGCATAGAGGTAGTTTGGGATGCTATAGGGGGTTATTGAGACATAGTTTCCCCCTTAATGTCATTTTTAACTATGGGCTCTAAAGGAATGGAAGACTCAAATTGATTAGCCTTTTTAATTTCTATGATAGAGTGTAAGATAAGAGTATGATTTCAAGGTTCTTCCCTGAGTCTTTCTCAAAAACTTTATAAAATCAAATATTTGCTAAGGAAAACTTCATTATCAACAATGGGTGGAAGTGGATAAGAAGTCCAATGTGGTAGAGCATGATCATCTATGTGTACATAATCATTAGAACTTTCATATTGCTCATTCTTTGAATCATTCTACTTAAAATTGGGGTAATCTAGATGTGTAGAATCTATAGTTGTAGTCTAAACTAGTTGTTTATCCATAGTATATGGTCGAGTTGAAAGAATCTAGGTGAATTCAAGAGGATTGCCACTAAGTCTTGCACTGCATCTTGAAGGAAGAGATGCAATGAACTTAGGTGGCATAAGGAGAACAACTTGAATAATAGTATAAAATATTAAACTGATATAATCTAAATAAGGAATTGGAATATGCATAGAAAGGATATGGATATTGCAAACATATAAGGTGATACCTCAAGAAGCAAAATAGGTGCTAGTACATGCAACTAGGGATTTGTTTAAAAATATTTCTATAAAATACTATGAATATTTGAAAATGAAATTGAATTTATGAGTTATGTATTCAAGGATAAATTCAAAAATTTATTGGAAAGTACTTGATTTAATGGGACCTAGTAGATTTAACTAGGGTTTAGAGAAAAATAATTTTTTAAAAATTACTATGAATTTTTTAAATTTGAAGTGATTTTCTTATTTTAATATGCAATTAAAAAATTCAAAAAATTATTAGAAAATTATTGAAAAATTACTAAGATCTAGTGTATGTGACTAGGGTTTGAATTTTTTTTTTTTTGAAATTACTATTAAATTTTGAATTTTGAATGAATTTTCTAATTTAAATATGCTAGTAAAAATTTAGAAATGATTGGAAAAATATTGGGACCTAGTTGATGCAACTAGGGTTTGAAATAAATTTATTTTAAAATTTTCTACAAAATTTTAAAATTTGAGAGGAATTTATGATTTTAATATTCAAGAAAAAATTCAAAAACTAATGGGAAAAATTAGCTAGGAATTTACCCTAGGGTTTCTAGGGTTTTTATGAAAAATTTGAAGTCAGGTTCACCAAATTATTTGTTATTTTTGGGAATAATGTAGTTTTATTCCTATTTAATAAACAAGTCTGAGTAGGATAAATTAGTAAATAATATTCCTAATTAAATCTAATAATTTTTGAAATTAGA
This sequence comes from Torreya grandis, assembly GCA_037957365.1. Taxonomy (NCBI): domain Eukaryota; kingdom Viridiplantae; phylum Streptophyta; class Pinopsida; order Cupressales; family Taxaceae; genus Torreya; species Torreya grandis. Next base: position 287,954 of record JARHVA010009186.1, read on the forward strand.
TTATAATTAGCCTTTTTGTAAAAATAGTAGTGAGAGAGATAAAATTAAACTTAACTTATTCTGTATTGTTTCAACTGAGACAAGGTCTAAAAATTTGTATGTATAATTGGGACACTATCACAAATAGGTTCTTAAACTTAATTTATTTATTGGATAGGACCACTAAAACTAGACATCCTAGGCTCTAATTTTATAGTCCTTCCCTAACATTTTTGTCCTTAGGATCTAAGCTTTTTGGGTTTTATTTTCCTTCTTAGTGTGTGTCTATCTAACAATATTTAGGTCCTCACCATCAATAGATCTCCCTATATAATTGATTCTTCATGTACTTGTCTTTTCTATGTAATTGAAATAACTAGGACAAATAGGAAAAAAGGGTTAGTATGTATAAGATTCACTGGACATGATTCACACCTCATGTATGGGCACACTGCCTACATACCAATACTTTGAGGAGGGATCAAGTCATATTTATTTATCAGTTTAAGAGTGATTGGTGCAATAGTGAATGAAATGCAAGAAATGCTAAAAGTAGGTATGCTTGAGATGGCTAGGGATTAGTTTGAAGACTTAATTTAGCTTGAAAGTGTATATGTTGGCTATATGTAGAGAATAGGGAAGATTTATTAAGTGGTCTTGCTTGTATTCTTACTTTCTTGAGTGATATTTTCCAACACCTTTCCAAATGATATTTGAATGGGATTTTATAAGGATCTATTGGTCATGGGTTAAATGAAACTAGACTAGGCTGACATAATGGATAAGAGGAATTAGGAAAAAATGGTAACTTGGGCTCAAAATGTAATTATATAAGAGTAATAAAAAAGGTAAACCTTAGGGTATAGCACTACTATCTAAATTTTGTGTTATTATCTTACATATATGAGACCTAGGGGTGGAATGGTCATGAAAAGAGGGTCCTAGCTCAACTAGGGTTAAGTCTAAAAGGTCATGGATGACTAGGAATCAATAAAAATAAGTATGAGAGGGTCTAGAGATCAATCAAGAGAGACCCAAGGGTTAGGTGTCTTTAGCCATGTTCAAGTTACCAATTTTTTCATTTTATATGACTACAACACTCGTAATAGTTTATGGTAAAAAACTATTGAATAAATTCATGTATATAATTAATATGAATGCACATGATAGATCTAGAGTGAATAATAATTAAAAAGCATAGCACATATCAAAGTAACATATTTCACATGATATTTTGCCATGGGAAAACCTCAAATAGGTAAAAAATACACCAAGTGATTTTTCATTAATAGAGAAATAATATTTACCTCAATACAACTCCAAATTCTCACTTCTTATAAAAGTATTCAAAAGCCTTTTATTAATTTAAATATCTCACAGAATATCAAGATATCAAGGTACATTCACCATAGGGTTAAAACCCTATTTATAGATAAATATGAAGGGAGGTGACCATTGTGAATAATAGGTCCAACCATCCCAAATAAATAAATGGGCCCAATAATTAATATCCCAAATGAACCCTTAGTGATTAATGTCCTAGTTAAACATTTTAATAAAAACTTAGTAAATAATTAAATAAATATAATATGGTTATTTATTTACATGAGGTTTCCACCTCATGGTAATAAATAACTTATTATTATTATTATTATTATTGTTTAATTAACTATAATTATAAGATAAGGGTTAAAATAACACTTATAAAAAAATGCTCTAACACTCCAAATTAATGTTAAGTTGGAATAAATTCCATTGTCACAATAAAGGAATTATACTATGTGCAAAATTTGAAGGATTTAAAAAACTTTCAATATGTCAAAATTCACCTTTTGAAACAAAAGGAATTATAATCTGTAAACTACTCAAAAGTAAGTTTAGGCTAGCATGATTGTGAGATTACATCTCTATCAAGTATTTTGTCTAGTATATTTTTTGGGACTTATGTAATTTGTCATTTTAAAATTATTTATTTTGGACTTATTTTATTAGCCTTTTGGTGCTTGTGACTATGCTAAAAATGTACATGGAATGACACTATGTACTCCTTGGACTATAATGTTATATGTAGGTTGTTCTCATTGTACATATTTATCAACCTATTAATTATTCCCTCCTTATCACTATCCTCTCATTCATAAATTTCATTACTTCAATTATGATTTAAACTTACTCATCCTTATCTAGCTTATTAGGCTTAAAAGCCTGATTAATGATTTCAAGATTCTTGATTCCATAAATGGGAGAAATTTTTACAATTGCCCTTTGACCTTTTCTATGACCTTTTTCCTAATAGAATTTCCCTTCAGCCCTTTTTGAAATGACCCTTTAGACCTAATGCACTTACCCTTTAGGACTTTTGTCTCAGCTATTTTTCTGTACAAGCCTATCCTTCAAGATTTTTATCTTGGACTAATTCTTTTGAGTCTTTTACCCCAGACCAATTCCTTTAAAAGTCATGTCTCAAACATTTTATCCAATGAAAATAAACTATGGGATTTGTGTCTTGGACATTTTATCTAGTGAAAATGTACATGCTTTGAAATTTGTGTTTCAAACATTTTATTTGATAAAAACTAGGGCTTTGGGCTTTTTGTTATGGGTCTTTTGTAAAGACCAATCCCCAATAAAAAGCCTAAAATTATCCCCCCACACAAAATGGCTAAAACAATACCCTAATTCCAAGATCAATAGACCAAAAATATTATAGAATTCCCAAGTGACACCCCTGCTTAGAGAGAATTTATTATGTTTTAAGCTTAATTTAAGGTTTTAGCCAAAGTCCCAATCATATTTATCTAATCTAGGTCATTTAAATTAACATAGGGGCTCTTTTATAAATTTTAAGCCTAGGCCCTAATCATATTTTATTAATATAACTAAGACCTTAAACTAGAATCCTTATGTAGGGTCCTTTATATTAACTTATGTCCTTTATTATATGCCTGTAGATCCAATGAACCATGTTAAATTGGGCCCAATTGATCTAATGAAGTAAGAGAAATGGTTAAAAATTCAAAAGACCTACTAAACCCCATGAGGGTGATAAGTGTCACCATTATAGGAGTCTAGTACATAGATCCAATGACCTATAAGAAGAAGCAATGTCAATAGTCAAGAGCTTAGATAAGCCTCGAGTAGCTACCAAGTGAGTAGAATGAACTAGGAAATGATAAGTAGTGAATTTGATAGTTGCATAGATGTCTTAGAAATTTGTGCAAATATTAAAATTAGGCTCAACAATAAAACATTAGGAGATTAAATTTTGACCTTCATGTGGATATTATTGATGATCATGAGGACAACATTTATGGTCACATGGAAATTAAATTTAAGCTCGTAAATTAGTTATTCATATTCAAATGTTAATGTGTCTAGGAACTTCAGTGGTTAATGCAAGTCAATAGTGAACTTTTCAATGATCCTGAACCCAATCAAGTTTTGATGCATGTCTTAAAAATATCAACAGTTAAATTTTGAGAGTTAACAAATAGAATGGAATGACTGTATGGACAAAATATGTAGAACATTTTAAAACTTGGGATATATTTATCTATAGTCATTAGGTCTCACAACTAAAGTTAGATCAAGAATATGAACACACATCATTAGCAAATATAGAAGTGAAGATCTGGTAAAGGCTATAAATATAATAAGCAAACATGTAATGTATAGTTCAGATAGGTTATCCATAGCTAACAAATGTGTCCCTGGTTCTAAAAAGCATTAGTAAAGTGATGCATGTCTAAGTTCTATTTTAAGGTGGCTAATTTGAAATATCAATAGGTTGTTCTCACAACCTATAAAAGGAGGCATGTATAGTTTTGGTAAAATAGTGAATATATTTATAGTTTGCATATAATTTAAGATAAAATTATAAAATAGCCTTTATCTTTATACACATGCATATGCTTCATAGCTCTTACAAAGGCTAATTGATAACTATAAGTGGACTCTTATATGGTTTTAGAATATAGATAGAAATAATGTTCTAACTATTACATATAATGACCTTACATGGACTTGGATGATGAGGTGACCCCTTCCCCAAGTCTATATACACAATTATAATCCAACTTGAATTCTGGGTTAGAGAATTATGAATATAGGAGTAACATATTTTTCTCCTACAAAAGTAAAGAAAATAGAATAACATATCAGATCGTTTAAGGTTTCATTAAGGCTAATGAATGTTACCAATGAGGATGTTTCATGCAGATTATTCACTTTTACTTTAATGGATGCTGCTTACGATTGGTATTTATATCTAATGGAAAATTCCATCACTTTTTGGGATGAATGTTAGAGTAACTTTTCTTATGTAGTTTAGATAGATCACCAATCTCATTTTGATATACTAGCATGAGGAGAGAACCTAATGATCCCATCCATGCTTTCAATGCAAGGTTTCATAAGATGTACAACTAGTTGATCCTGAGATATTAACTAGATGAGCCATTAGCATTGGAGATGTATAAAAATGCCCTGGACTCAATAATTATCATGTTCCTGAGAAGAGTAGTTGTTTCCAACAATTTGGTGTTAGAATATGATGAAGCTATCAATATAGACAAGAAACTCAATCCTCAGACACTTAGAGCACCTAATGTCAACAATGCCTTTCCCATATTAAATTTGATTCTGCATGCAAGGTAGAATGTCTCAACATTGAATCAAAACCATCTATATACATTAACTCCCATGATGAAAATAACACATCAAAACTATGAATTCTTGAATAATCACATGCAAGGAAATAACTACCAATAGAATCAACAATCTACTATGTTTCTTGTTGTTATTCTACAAGGCACTGACTCTAGAAAGGCATAAATAGATTTTATTTAGAAAATGGTTCAAAAGTTGAGAAATGATTTCTTAAATATCTAAAGGAATATGGGAAATGCCAATGGACCAATGGGTAATTATAACATTGGATTTCAAAGATACAAGTGACCATTCAATAGGCTGATGAATAATATAGAAAAGCCTAACAAGCTCCCAGAGATTAACATAATAGAAATGACTCTTCCTAATTGGTGTAGAATTCACAGCACCTCTCAACATGGTGAGCTTGACTTTATAGAAATTTTCACAACAATTAAAATATTTAAAAGAGAAGTGGTTAGACAAGATTAAATGTATAATCTACCTAAGCATCATTCATATCCTAGTTGTTCCATCACTACCATGTTCTTTAAAACTCACAAGTTTCCCTCCTTAGGAAAAGATGATAATGAATTGGAATAAAATATGGATGAAGTTCACACTTTTCATTAGCTCCAAAGAGCTAAATATAATCTAAAGAATAAGCAACCACTTATGGCATTGAATCCTCCAAATATCATGATGATTCCTCTTCATTCTAAAGTAGATAATAATCCACCCCATCTAAAGGGGAATGATCAGCCATAAAATAAGGAAGAACCACATAAAGGAGGATACAATATTTTGGAGGATATGAATAAGATCAAGGCAAACATAAATCTTCATGAGTTAGCTCAGATCCCTAAACATAATGACATATTATGAAAGTTGATTACTAGAAAAGATCATATGGAAAGAACTAAAGCATCTAAGGATAAATAAAAAGTTTTTGATGTCAACATCATTTACAAGAGTAAGAGATAAGTTCCTCCCTTTCTATTGACTATTAAGGCATTTGGTAATAACACTCATAACTATATATTTGACTATGGAGCATCTATAACTATCATGCCTACATCCATATGTCAAAAGCTAGATCCCACTCTGAGTCCTTTAAAGAGAACATTTTCACAACTTGACAAAATAGTAGTACTAGTAATTGAAGCATTGACCAACGCATGCATTCAAGTAACATTTAAACTATGAGTCTAGATGACCATTGATATTATAGTAATAGGCATACTCAAAGGCTATGGACTATGATTGAGTAGGGATTGATCCAAAATACTCAATAGATATCTCTCTATAGACTTCTCTTATATATGGCTACCATGGAGAGTAATTTCAAATAAAATTAGGATTGATAGAGAGCCAAGAATGAATTATCCCATTACAAAATATAACATCAAGAATAAAGAGGTAAAGTATGAGTCTTCTAGCCTTGGTATTTATACTTCTACTACTCAAAATCAAGTACAAAAGCTAGAACCTAAAGGATTGAATCAAATTTGGATTAAGCACTTTGATAGTGCTATATTTAAGCAAGGATCAGGGATGAGAATAAATATAATTGATTCACAACGTAAAATGTTCTTGGTAGTATACATGTTGAAATTTCCATACATTAACAATAGAGCTAAGTATGAGACTCTAATTTTGGGATTATAGTTTGCACTTAAGAATAATGTAAAGCAAATGTTACTATTTGGTTACTCATATTTGGTGGTCAATCAAGCTAGATATAAATACCATTTCAAGCTATCTTATTTAAAAATATACAAGCATAGAGTATGGGACCTAATTGAAAGATTTAAAGATTTTAACATAGTATCCCTTTCTAGAGAGCAAAATTAAGCTGCTAATTCACTAGTTACCTCTACTAATAATTTGGAGCTATTAAAAAAATATAAAGTAAAAAAGTTCTCCATTGAATTGGTACCTTATCTCTTTGTTCTAGATAACATAGAAAATTTCTAGGTCTTTGATGATGACAAATAGATTATTGAGTTTTTAACTAATTTAGGGGAATTAAAGTCCCAAATCATCAATGACAATTACATTAATCACCTCTATCAATAAGAATTAGACAAATAAGGCATCCTCTAGCTCAAATATAATCAAATTCCATTCGGTTTGTTCTCTTTGGAAACTTAGGAAACCCAAGGTCAGTGAATCAGACTTCAAATGAGAAAATCTAGGAGATGAACATAGCCCATGCTATGGTTTTTAGTGTAGTGATTTTTCCCATTGGATTTTGCGTACATAGACTTATGGCCATTTTATTTCAATTAAGCTACCTTAGGTTAGTTATAAAATGGTCACATAAGCTAATTTCATTTTAATGTAATTATCTAATTAGGAAAATTAGAGGCTTCCTCATGTTTCCCTAATTTTCATTATATGTACCCCACTTTTCAACTTTGGAATGTTAGACAAGTTAATGTGATTTTATGTAATAGGTCATATTTTACAATATTGTTGTGTGAAGATAAGATTCTTCCTCCTTTATAATTTATCTATAATTTCATTGGTCCATACATAGATTTGTTTAATCTTCAATGTAAGGAGCCAAGATCATGGCTAATCTGACATGGTATCAAAGCCATTTTTATCAGTATTGTTACAATCTTTATGGTGAAATTTTGCATACATTTGCTATTCTAGCATAAAGAAGGGTTTGGTGAGATTTTCTATTTGGTGAGATTTGCTAGAGAATTTGTGCAAAAAAATTTACTAGAGCTTCAGATCTCAAAAATGACTGTCATTAGTTTTAGAAGGTGCCAAAACCCTTGGATTAACTATAAACATGACCTAGTTTTAGAATAGTCAAAATTTCCTTTATTTTTGGCATTTCAAGGCCCCTTTTTCATTTTTTGAAAAAAAATCCATACTTCATGTGTTGTCATGCAAAAATGCCTTCTAAGTTTTCTTCCTTACGTTAAAATCTCAAATGGGTCTCTTGCAAAATTTCCATCACTGAAATATTTTAGATATTTTTTGCTTGCCTCAATTTATGTGCCATCGTACCTCTATATTACTCAAATCTACAAATGGTCATTAATTTAAATCTATAGTTGATCTATCCCATGTTACATGCATTAGAGATTCCATTGACCAATCTAGACTTTTAGAGGGTTGTTACTTAGTTAGTAGACCAAGTCAAACTTTTAATGGTGAGTAACTTCACTTTTCTAAGTTGAGTTGTTTGATTAGTCTGCTTACTTACTCATAGAAGAAATCAGACTTGTGGAGTTGTTTTATGTGAAAATTCATGAAAGTAAGAAGGGTACCAAAACCTAGATTACACTATTGTAGACACCCTCAGACTTACAAGGGGTCATTACTTGCAACTTCACCTACCTCAAGTAAAGCAGGTTCAAAACTCTGATGTACACTACAAAAGACTAACTTGGAATTTTGAGAGTCTATTTATTAATCAAGTTTTTAAAGGGTGATTACTTATAGAATTCAAGTAGAGCATGTCCAAAAATCTATCATACACTACAAAAGACCAACTCAGAGTTGTGGAGGTCTACTGCTTACTTAGGTTTTCAAAAGTTGATTACTTGTTGAAGTGAAGCAGTCTGGGAAGTTTGATCACTCTTCTAAGAATGGCCCAGAATTTTAAAGGGTCATTATTAATCAATGTTATAGGGTACCGCTACTACCTTATTTCATTAAAAAAAGTAGTCCAAGAAGTCTTATTACCCTTTCATGACCATACTAAACTTTTTAAGGGTCATTATTACTCAAAGTTGTGAGGTACCATTACTATCTGCTTCTATTCAGTAAAGTAATCCAAGAAGTCTAATTACTCTTTTGAGACTGAATTAGACTTTTGAATGGTCATTAGGGTACCTCTACTTCATTTTTTTCCATTTCTTTATTTTTTGGTGAAAAATCACAAATGTGGGGAAAAAATTCCCATTTTTGGAAAGGCTCTAAGAATGTGTAGAAGTAAGAACTTGTAAGTGCCTTTAAATCTCAATTTGTAGTTCCATTTTGGGTGATAATTTTTTTAAAAATGCATATTTTTCAAGCTCTATGTACTAGTGGTATTATTTTAGGCCCTTTGTAACATCCATTTATTTATAGTATAATGGCTTAAAACTCACTTCAAACCTTTTGTATCTTTCTTATATGCATTATTGATTGTGCTCAATTTCTCTCTTGTACTCTCTCACACTAATTTCTCATAGATGCATTATCAAGGATGCCCAATGTTCAATATTGAATGTGTGTTGTATTGTAATGTAAGGAGGGGTCTTGTTGATAGTTCAAGGGGCTACTTATACTATGTGTAATTTATTCTTTGCTTTTATCTTAATTATATAAATTGTCTCAATCTAATCTGCACTAATAGATCTAAAATCAATTGAACCACTCACTCTATTTAACTATCTCAACTAGAAGTCTAAAATGTAGTTCACCTAGAGAGGTAAAGGACTCTATTGTATCATTATGGGTGAAGAAATTGAGTCATCTATATATGTAGAAAAGGTTAAGTGGTACAAAAAATTTGATGAGGCCTATGGGTTCTTATCCCTGTTAATGTCTCATGAACTCTTATTTCATGTTTAATATGTAAAATCTCCCAATGAAGGCTAGACCATCCTAGACAAGATTTTTGGAGTGTATGACATCATGAGGGGTCATGAACTAGAGAATGAGATCATCATATTGAGGCCAAGTGACTATAACACCATGAAAGACTTCTTTACAAAGTTTAAATCATTGAGACTATAGTTGAAATAATGTGGCATTGAGAAAATAGATAACCAGTTGATTCTATCCATGCTTACAAAACTAAGTCATGACTATTCATTTTCCATCTCTACAATTTCATTATACCAAATGTGCACTTGGATCCACTTATAAAATGCCATCATTGGATGAATTTGTTAGTGATCTAATTTGAGAGAAAGATAATATGGTTTAAATGGGTGCACTAAAGTCTTCAAAATCACATTCCTTAATTATCAATCAGGATAAGAAGAAGCCTTATAGTAGTGGAAAATAGGAGAAGAAATAGCTTAAACCAGATCATGAGCATAAGAAGAATAAAAAATTAGATGCCAAGCCTAAGGCATCATCAAATGTGTCCTCCTCAAGTAGGAAACTTAAGAAGGAGAAACCCAAATTCAACTTTTACTAGAAACTTCAGCATGATGAATCTTAGTGCAAGAAAAAGAAGATTGACACCTTGAATAAGATGCTTGACAAGAATAACATCAGTGTTCCTAAATCCTTAACTCATAACATGTATGCACAAGATTCTATAAGGATAAATATAAAAAAAAGGATAAAAACAAGGAAGACACTTATTGTAGTAGCTTCTCAACTTTCAACTTGAGTTATTGACTTGGGTGCTTCTTATCACATGGCCTCCTTATAAGATTTATTTTCAAGAATAGAGCCATGTTTTATGCCTTCAATTCTCATGGGTGATGAAACTTTGGTAGAAGTCAGTGATAAAGGATTGGTTGAAGTAAGTGATGGGACATATAATGATGTTATGTGTGTTCCTTCACTATCCACCAATCTTATATTGGTGTACCAAATCACTCACATAGATGTAGAGAAGAGAGTTGAGTTCACACATAATTCAATGATTATCAATAAGTTGCATAGTGACACCATAGTGGCTTATGGAAGGCCAATCATTAGTATAGGTTATATACCTTCTCACAATTTTCCCCAGATTAGCCCTCAACTACATTGTTTACTCATGTAGATGGAGTAGTCAAGCTATGACATGAATGGTTTAGACATTTAAACTACCATTACCTAGAGCAACTCAGTCATTAAGACATGGTTTTAGGGTTGCCTAAATTCAAAATCTCAGATGGCCTATGTAATAAATGCATTCTTGGCAAGCATCTAGAAGAGAAATATGATAAGGGAAAATCAAGGATAGTTGAATAGAAGCTGTGAATTATCCATAGTGACATAGCAGGTCCATTTCCAAAACCATCATTCAATAGGACCAAATACATGCTCACATTCATCAATGAATTTTTTAGGTACACCTGGGTATTTTTTCTCAAAAAGAAGTTTGAGGTATTTTATCACTTCAAGGACTTCAAGGCACTTATGGAGAAGTAATCATATTGTTTCATAAAAATATTGAGGAATGACAATGGTGATAAGTATGTCAATAATAGGTTTGAGTAGTTTTTCACATCAAAAGCGATTTAGATGTAACACATAATTCCATATAATCCTCAGTAGAATGGTGTGGCTAAATGTCAGAGCCATTCCTTGAAGGAAATGGTCAATTGCATGTTTTAATAAAAGTCATTTGATCCTCAGTTTTGGGCCAAAGCAATAAACTATGTGTGTTACATTTAGAACCATGTTCCACATAAAGCCTTGAAAATAATCACTCCTTTCGAAGCTTGGGATGGTCATCAGACCACAATGGATCACTTTTGAGTGTTTAGATCACTAGTAATGGTTTGTGTTCCCAAGAATAAATGTAAGGAAATGGACCCTCAAAGTCAATCTTGTAACCTTGTGGGGTATGCAGAGGGTACTAAGGGATATAATATCTTACATCTTAAAACTCATGAGTTTTTCATATAAAGGAGTGTCAAGTTTTGTATGGACCCACTTGAACTCACTACTGGCACTCTAGACTCTTAAAAGGTCTCACTAGACATTAATTCCACCTCAGATAGTAACTTGGATCCACCTCAAAATACTCCTAATGATAAAGATGACTCTTATTCTTCTTCTTCAAGTTCAAGTGATGAGAACAATAACATGGATTATCCTACTCCATCTCACACTCACACTTCAGATGATGATGACTTACCTCCTGATTCTCCAATATCATAAAATTCCAATCCCACTTGGGCCAAATGGACACTTTAAAGTGTTGGGAAATGGATTAGAAATCCATCAGATACAAGTAAAAAACATTCAGAGTTTCAAGGGACTTCACATGCCTACCTGGACATTGCCTTAGATATATAAACTTTTCATGAGGCATCTATCATTCTAGAATGGTATTTTTCTATGGAGGAGGAGTATAGTTCCCTAATTAGGAACAAAGCATGGGACTTGGTCCCTCTTCTTAAAGGAATAAATTTTTTTTGTTGCAAATGGGTTTATCAGACTAAGTATGGTGTAGATGGGTCTATTAATAAGTACAAAGATTTTTCAGTTATAAAGGGGGGTTTCATGTGCTTGGCATAGACTACACTAAGACATTTTCTCCTATATCCAAGATGACATCTATAAGACTCACTATAGCCATCACAACCACATATCGATGGGATGTTCACCAAATAGATTGCAAGAGTGCTTTTCTACATGGTGACCTCAAAAAAGGGATCTACATGGATCAACCACAAAGCTTTGTGGAAGATTCCTCCTTGATCTATAGACTCAAGAAATCTATCTACAGACTCAAACAAGCCCCTTAAACATGATATGCTAAGATTCCTTGCTCTTTTAGTCAAGTTCACCAAATGCCACTCAGATCTGAATGTCTATATCTTATGCTAGGATGATTCTCTATTGATCCTAGTTCTCTATATGTATGACTTGTTGATTCTAGGGAGCTCATGATTATCTATCTCAATAGTGAAAACTACACTTTTAGATAGATTTTCAATGATAGACATGGGATTAGTGCATTACATTCTTTGGATTGAAATCATTTAGTTAGATTCTGGGATAACTTTATCACAATGTAAGTATTCTCTTGATTTACTTGAGATGTTTAAGATGATTAATTGTAAGTCAAATCCTACTCCCTTTTTGTCTAGTGTGAAGTTTGAGGATTATTGTCCTACACCATTGGTTGATACAACTCCATATCAAAAAATTGTGGGTAGTCTTATCTATTTCACACACACTAGACTTGACATATACTATGCAGTTGTCATGGTCTCCTAATTTATGTAAGAGCCACATGAATTGTATTGGAAAACATCTAAGCAGATTTTGTACTACATTTAGGGTTCACACAACTATGGGATACACTATAGAGTAGGAATAGAGGTTGATTTGATCAGATATATAAATTTATATTAGGTTAGATATATTGAGATTTGAAATTCCACTTTAGGCTATAGTTTCTCACTTGCTTTGGGTCTAATAAGTTAGTCAAGTAAGAAGCAACATGTAGTTTCTTTATCATCTATAGAGGTAGAATACATAGGGGATGTCAATGCCACCACTAAGGTAATCTAGCTTTAGGGGATTCTCACTAAGTTTGGTATCTAGTTTCATAAGCCAATAATCATCTACTATGACAACCAAAGCACTATATAGATTTACAAGAATTTGGTTCTCCATCAAAGGACCAAACACATAGAGATTCACATGTACTTCATCAAGTAGCTTATCAATGATAAAGTCAATGATCTTTGGTACTATCCAACATCAAATTAGATTGTATATATTTTGACTAAGCCCTTCATAGAGAGTAAATTTGTTCATTTTCAAGCTCTCATTAGGGTTAGGGTTGCTCTGCCTTCTTCTTCCTCCTATAGAGGTTCTTCACTATGTACTTGGGTACCTCATAGGGATTTCAATGTCGAGACCCAATTCTCATCTCACCTAAGCTATACTTAAGGGGGGTGTTAGTGTAGTGATTTTTCCCATTGGGTTTTTCCTACATGGATTTATGGCCATTCTATATCAATTAAACTTCCTTATGTTAGTTATAAAAGGGTCACATAGGATAATTTAATTTTAATTTAATTATATAATTAGGAAAATTAGAGGCCTCCTCATGTTTCCCTAATTTTCCCTATATGTACCCCACTTTTCCACTTTAGAAGGTTAGACAGGTTAAAGCAATTTTATGCAAGCAGGTCATATTTTAAAATATTTTTGTGTGAAGACAAGCTTATTCCTCTTTTGAAATTTATTTATGTTTTCATTGCTCCATACATAGATTTACTCAATATTCTATGTAAGGATCTAAGATCATGGCCAATCTAACAATGTTATTGTTGATCTTAGCAACACCCCAGAGGAAAGACATCGAGTGAAGGATTTAATCACTTAATATAAGGACATCATCACTTGGACATATGAGGATCTAAAAGTATATGACCCATAGGTCATTACTCATATGATTCACTTGAACCTAGATCATAATATATTCACATAAAGGCAAATACAAATCAATCCTATCTTGGAGCCTCTCATCCAACGAGAAGTGAAGATATTAAGCACAAAACCATCTTCCCAATCTAACATTCTATTCGAGTGGCCAATTTTGCCTCACTAAGAAAGAAGAATGGTGAGATTAGATTATGTGTAGATTTTAGGAACCTAAACAAGGCTTCTAAAAAGGATAATTATCCCCTGCCTTCTTTAGATGAGGTGATATAAATAGTGAGTGGTTCTAAAATGATGTCCTTTTTGGATGGATTTTTAGGCTATAATCAAGTACTAATGTAATCTAAGGATAGAATGAAATTGACATTTACCATGAAGTGGAGAACTTATGCATATAAGAGGATGCCATTTGGATTAATAAATGTAGGAGTGACCATTCAACATGCCATGGATCATGCTTTCAAAGGACTAATTGGAAAATTCATAATCATATACATGGATGATCTTACGATATTTTCAAAGAATAAAAAAGACCACATAAGTCAGCTATATTCCATATTCAATAGATGGAAAAGGGTTGGTGTTTCATTAAACCCAAATAAGAGCATATTTGGAGTGACTGAAGGCAATATTTTGGGGCACATCATCACCAAGGATAGGATCACCATTGATCTAGACATAATTCAACCAATTTCAAAAATTCAAACACCAAACAATAGAAAGGAGCTCAAATCATTATTCAAATATATTAACTTCATAAGGAAGTTCATCTCAGGATTTGAGAAAATCATTAGACCTCTAAACACCATGCTCAAGTAGGATGTTAAAATAGAATATACAGTTGAAGCAGTCCTTCTAAGACATTAAAGATGTTATATCATATGCTCTAATATTAATCAGTCTAGATTTTATGAAATATTTCTACTTGTACTCATTTTCTTCAAATCATGTGATTGTAGCTATCATCACGTAGAATAAAGAAGAGACTAATCATCCAATTCCATTCATGAGCACCAATCTTAAGGATGCAAAACTCAAGTACTCCATGATTAACAAACAATTTTTTTCCCTTATCAAAGCAATAAAGAAGTTTTGGCATTATATCTTGAGGAATAAAACCATCACCATTATACCTAATCCTACTATCAATCTCACTCCATCATAGAAATAACTAGGAGAATGTTGAGGCAAGTGGATGGCAAAGCTATAATAATTCAACATAGAGATTAAACTATCAAAGATCATTTGAGGTCAAGAAATTGTTTATCTTATGACTGAACCATATCCATGCATCATCATTAAAGAGGTATGTGAAGCTCAAGTATCTAAAGGAGAATGGTATACCGATTTAATACAATATTTAATTATAGGAACTTATTACCTAAAACTCAATAGAGAGAGGAGGATAGCTTTGAGCCTCAAATTTGCTCATTAGATGATCAAGAAGGGAGTCTTATACATAAGAAATTATGAAGGTATTTATCTTAGGTGTGTATATGTAGAATAACCTAAAGAGATTTTAGATAACTTGCATTAAAAGATAGGCAGTGGTCACCCATCTAGAAAAACCATAGCCCATAAGATCTTAATAATGGGATATTATTGGCTAATAGTTTTTAAAGATGTTCATACTTATGTTAGAACATTCTATGAATGCTTTAAGAGAGAAGTACATACATTAATGCCTTTACAATTGGTTGTTGAAGGAAGGCCATTTACCTAGTTGGGTTTAGAATTCATTGGTATCATCAACCCAAATTCCTTATTAAGCCATAAATTTGTACTTACTACCATAGACTATCACACCAGATGGATTGAAGCCATATCTATAAATAACTATAGAGCACAAGATGTGATTCACTTCTTGGAGGAACACATAACAACTAGATTTAGCACACCTATTTCTTTGGTTTGTGAAAATGGATCAACTTTTATATTAGTAGAATTTATTTAGTGGGCACACAATAACTAGATTATTATTAGGTCAGCATCCAACTATTACCCTTAGGGAAATAGACTAGCAGAATTAACAAATAAGAATATGATCGATGTAATTAAGAAATTAGCTAAGGACAAACCCAAACACTAGCATAATTTATTAAATTATGCTCTTTGGGTAGACCAAATAAGATATAAATAAGCCCTTAAAGATTCACCTTACCTATTAGTGTATAGATTCAAACTAGTATTCCCCATCATGTTGAAACTACCCACTTATTAGCTTATACAGGACTACATGGAACCAAATGATAAAACATAAACAAGATTACTAGACATAATAGAAATGGAATATTAAAGCAATTAGGCCTTACAAACATTCAACAAACACCAAGATGTGGTCAAGAGGTGGTTTGATTAAAAAAAAAGTTTAAAGCATTCAAGATTTTAGATCTAGTTCTACTTTGGGATAAAGCCCATGAGAATAAAAGACAACATGAAAACATTCCCCCATTATGGATTGGACCATATCAGATTTCAAAGATCATGGGAAATAATGCATTTCATCTAAAAGACCTATAGGGTTATGAACTTACCTATCCATTCAATGGGGAGTTTTTGAAACATTACTTCATAGCTATACAATTTTAAGGAACCCTAGACTGTGAAAGTAGATGAATGTAGCTATAGGATTAGATTACATTTATTTATTTCTATATTAATCTTTCCTACTTTCATTATTTTGACTTCTAGACTAAATTTTGGTGCTTTCTTAAGATAGTTTATTGCTTTCATATATTAGTTTCTTGCTTTCTAGATTAATCTTTCCTTCTTTTTTAATTTTGGTTTCCTACTTTATTAGAATAGTTGTTTATTTCTTTCTCTAACAATCATGATTGTGTTTTCTTTGACTATAACCAAGTTAAAATCCAAACCAATTGAGCTTAGGACTTGTAGAAAGTGAGGAAAGTAAAAAGAGAATAGTTAGTTTGGGACTAGTTCACGAAATTAGATGTATTTTGTGTCTTAAGACTTCAGGATGAAGGTAGGTAATCATGGATTATTTTGGATGGTGTCACAATTGAATACTTTTACCAGACATGTGGAAGTTGCTCTCAAATTACTTCATACAAATTTAGAATTTTTTCTAGTTTTATTGGATCAAATGCACTTATCAGATTAAATAGTTGTTGAAAATGATAATTTTGTGTATAAATTTGGTTGGTAGGGATGTTATAGTAATGATTTGTTTTATAATTATACTAACTCACTGGGGTTCCAACTCTTCTCTTTTCTATTCAAGAATAAAATTTAAAAAAACAAAAGAAGAAAGAACTAATGAGTTCAAAAGAGAAAAAGAAAATCTAAATAAAATCAAAAGGCTCACATGATAAAATAAGGTCAATGTACCACACATCATGATCAAAAGAAAATAATGGAATAAGAATAAAAGGATCCCAAGGTATCTCTATTAGAGATATGGATGCTTAGATGGTAGCAGAGCAATGCCTGAGCTTCCATTATTTTTTAGCTTCAATAGAAACTAGAACGAAACCTATAGTTTCATCAAGCCTTTAAAAAACTCACTATAGCAAGGGATAAATGAATTACACTTTTTGACACACACAAATTCAAAAAAATGGAAGGCACGTATGTTATGTGAAGGAACTTAGGAGTCTATTCCATGTTTCTAATATAAGTATTTTACTATGACACACTTCATGATTGATTTAATATTTCTAACCAAAGTTCTAGGTTCTTGAATATTCAAGAGTATTCCCCCTATAAGTCATCATTTTTTGTACCCAACATCCCTCTTCTTTCCATAAGAAATGGGGACCCATTTGTTTTTGGATTATAGGCTTGACTTTGAGCCCCTCTTCTATGTGTTTTTGTAAAATTATGGGAAAATACTTACTATTGGCCTTTCATACTTTGGAAAGATGGCATTGGTGTTGTGTTTTCAAATACTATCTTTATTATTGTTTCAGACTTATTCTATCAGGTATTTTATCTAGTATCACTTTTAGGACTTATGTAATTTGACATTCCATACTTATTTATTTTAGACTTATTCTATCAACATTTTTTTGTTGCCATTTTGCTCGATAAAATGACCCTTCAGACTTTTTGCAGTTACCCTTCAACCTTTTTTGTGGCCTTTTTCTCGATATAATTTCCCTTTGGCCCTTTTTTAAATAACCCTTTAGACCCAATGCACTTAATTTTTGGGACTTTTATCCTAGGCATTTTTCCCTACAATCCTATCCTTCAAGACTTTTGTCTTGGACTAATTCTTTTGGGCCTTTTGCCTTGGCCCAATTCCTTCAAAAGTTATGTCTCAAACATTTTATCTAACAAAAATAAACTATGGGCTTTATGTCCTGGAATTTTTTTCCAAAAAAAATGTACATGCTTTGGAAGTTGTGTTTCACACATTTTGTTCAACAAAAATTAGGTCTTCGGGCTTTTTACTATGGGTCTTTTGTAAAGATCAACCCCCAACAAAAAGCTTGAAATAATTCCCCTACACAAAAAGGCCAAAACAATACCCTATTGCCAAGATCAATACCCCAAAAATCTGACATAATTCCCAAGTGGTAACCCTAATTAGAGAGCATTTTATTATGTTTTGAGCTTAAGTTCATATTTTAGTTAGGGTCCTAATAGTATTTCTCTATGCTAGGTCATTTAAATTAACACATGGGATCATTTATATATTATAAGCCTAAGATCTAATAATATTTTATTAATACAACTAAGACCTTAGGATAGAATCCTTATGAAAGGTCCTTTATATTGACTAATGTTCTTTATTTTATGCGTATAGATCTAATGAACCATGTTAACTCAGGACCAATTGATCCAACAAAGTGAGATTAAAGGTTAAAAATATAAAATACCTATTGAACCCCATAAGGGTGATAAGTGTCACCATTATAGGAGCCTAGTATAGAGATCTAATAACCTATGGGAAGAATCAACGTCAGTATTCAAGCACTTAGAGAAGCCCTAAGTAGTTTCCAAGTGAGCAGAGCAAACTAGGAAATGACAAGTGTTGAGCTCATAGGGAGTTAAGTCAATTTGATAGTCACATGGACGTCTTTGACTTCATGTGAACATCAAAATTAGGCTTGGTAATAAAAAAATAGGGTATTAAATTCTAATAGTTGCATGGACATCATTAATGTTCATGAGGATGTCATTGACAGTCATGTGGACATCAAATTTAAGCTAACAAATTAGTTTTTTGGATTCAAATTTTAATGGGCCTAGGAAGATCAATAGTTAATTTTAACTTGGGAACAATTAGATCAATGGAGTGAGTCAATAGTGAACTTTTCAAAGATCCTAGACTCAATTAGATTTTTATGCATGTCTTAAAAATATCAATAGTCACATTTCAAGAGTTAACAAATAGAATGGCATGGCTTCATGAACATAATATGTAGAAATTTTTAACACTTGGGATGTATTTATCAATAGCCATTATGTCTCATAGCTAAAGTTGGATCAATAATATGAACATGCATGGTTAGTAAATATGGAAGTGAAGATTTGGCAAAGGCTATAGTTATAAGATGCAAACATGCAATACACAATTTAGATTAGTTAGTCACATCTAACAATAGTGTCCCTAAATCTAAAAAGCATTGGTAAAGTGATACATGTCTAAGTTCCATTTGAAGGTGGTTAATCTAAAATATTAATAGGTTGTTCTCCCAACCTATAAAAGGAGGCATATATAGTTTTTAGAAAATGGTGCATATATATCTACAATTTACATATAGTTCAAGCTAAAATTGTAAAATAGCCTTTGTCTTTATACACATGCACATGGTGCATGGCTCTTATAAAGGCCAATTGATAACTGTAAGTGGACTCTTATACAGTTTTGGACTATAGTTACAACTCATGTTCTAACTATTACATGTAATGACCTTGTATGGACTTGAAGGATGAGGTTACCCCTTGCCCAAGTCTATATAAACAATTGTAATACAACTTGGATTTTGGGTCAGATAATTTTGAATATAAGAACAACATCAATTTTTGATCATCAGTGAATGTGTTTGTTTATTTTATTTCCAATTTTTGTGTAAATTAGTTGTTACATTCTTTGGTTGTATATTTCAATATTGTTTAGTGTGCAATAGCTCTTGATATATGCTTGATTATTTTGATTGATGTATTGATCTATAGATGTCCAATAACTACGAAGTTGTTGGTAAAATATATTGGTTAAGATAATTCAAGTTGTTTGATTCATAATTTTAAATGTGTACTAGTGTTTTCTTTGATGTAGTTTTCTATGTTTGTGCCAAAGCTACCTTAGATACTTCACTATCCTAAGCCATAATCTCTTTAGTAAGAGTGTAAAATAGCTAACATAAAAAGAACAAAATTTGTTTGAGGCCTATGAATTTCCTACATCATTATCTCATTTAACTTCTTAACCATGTTTTACTATGTGTGTAATTGCTACTAGCAACATGCATAGGTTCTAAAAGCATAGGTCTATTTAGAAACCAATCAAGGAGTTAGTTCTTGAAAACCACATAACCTTGTTTTCTTCCTTACCCTTCCCTCTTTTTTTGAATTTGTTTTGAGACCTACCCACTTTAGATTAGAATCCAAACATCCATCCAACTCACGTATAAATTCACTACCTTTTAAGGATGACACCTCTGTCTAAAAAAACTAGTCAACAACCTACATGTCCTACTAGCTATTTTATCAATAGGTTGTCAAAGAACACATACCTATAATTCATGCCTTGGAGTGGAGTTTACCTCTATTTAGATCCTAAAATTTTATAGGTTACCTCATTGACTTTGGTATGCATAAAACATACATCAATAGGTATGCAAATCAAGAAACTAAAAAAATTTGTTTTTCAACTAAATTTGACAAAGTTAAACAAATCTAGGTCAACCAAAAAAGCTAAAAGGGGGTTTTGAACAGAGGACCTCTCCTTTACAAGTTTTTACCAGAATTATAAGTACCAATTCATCTACGAGTTTATTCAAGGATTTATATGCAATATATTATATTTAAATGTTTTTAATCTGATATATATATATATATATATATATATATATATATATATATATATATATATATATATATATATATATATATAACACATGTAGTCTATTTTGAAATTAATCCAGGAATTTTAGTTTTAATCTTTTTGGTAAAAAATTAGCCAAGGTGGGACCCCTTTTTTATTTCCATACAAAATTTGGAATTTTAAAAAAAAAAAAAATTAAATGATTTTTATCAACTATAGAAACTTTTTACTTGTATCATGCTTGTGGTTGAAAAAGGTGCTCCAATTGAAGCAGGGAAGCTTGGAACAAGAGGAATACACTTTGAAAAACCACCAAAATTTTTAGACCTCCTAGATTTTATAGGATAAATCCAACTAAATCCTTAAAATTTGATCTTTGGCTAAAAAAATAGATTTTTCAATTGCTCAGGGCATACTATGACATTTTAGATCTCTAAGTAGAGACATAAATTATATAGGGCCATATAGAGCTTCTCAGGCTCTAAAATTTTTCAAAACACCTTGTATTTTCCAAACTAAGTATTTGAGACCTTTATGGGATAGTTTGAATCCACAAAACTCAATTTTTGAATTTCTTCTAGATGCTCAGGTTGTATTATGGAACCTAGGGAAGAAAAATAAAGAACTACTTCAATACTCCTCAATCTGGCTCTTCTAATATCAATAAATAATCAAAAATTTCTAAAAGGCCCTTCACAGATCATGAAAAGACTGAAGAATGAATTTTTTGAAGTTTTCTCCTTCTAGGGCCATATAATTAGCATTCTATGTGATGAGGCTAATGAAAAACTTTTAAAAAAATGACTTTAAGTTGTTTGGCAATGATCTGAATTGCTTAAACTAGATATTTGAGGTGCTTTTATGGATATAAAATATTTTAGAGAGTATTTTCCTAAATTTTCCAACTTTTCAGATAATATAAAATCTGTATAATACCCTCAAGAAAAAAGACTCTCTCAAATTACAAATGAACTTGTTTTTTCAAGTATAAACACCCCTCAAGCTTTGATACCATGAATAAATTCATGTTTACAAGTAATATGAATGCACAAGATAGATCTAGAGTGAATAATAATTTCAAAGTATAGCACAGATCAAAGTAACACACTACACATGATATTTTACTATGGGAAAACCTCAAAGAGGTAAAAAACCACCAAGTGATTTTTCGTTAGTAGAGAAATAATAGTTACCCCAATACAACTCCAAATTCTCACTTCTTCTAAAAAATTCTTCACAAGCCTTTTAATAATCCAAATATCTCATAAAATGTCAGAATATCAAGGTACGTTCACCATAGGGTTAAAACCCTATTTATAGGTAAATAT